>JAGKTI010031227.1:0-12192 GCA_018397915.1 Birgus latro
TTACCTGATGACTAATGAAAGAATAGTTTCATTCAGAATGAGAACAACGCGTAAAATTTAAAAGAAATTGAGTAACTTGGCAACACAGCAAGACTGCCACCAGCCTGGGCACCTCCCATTCACATGTCAGATTTGAAAATTTCACCACTTGTAAACCATTACATTAAACACCTATACATATAGAGTATTTTATGCTTAGAATTGCATAAGCTTGCCTTTCCCAGAGTTTCCGGAGAAACTCGTGAATCACCCTGTATATAATATATATATACAATTTATCATTTGCTTGCACCTTGTGCTGAAATCACCAACTTCTAGCTGAAATCAGCAATTTTATTGCTAAGCTTACTTCGTGGACAGTCAGTAGTTCCTACAGTCATTCACAGCGAGCATTATATTTTCTTTGTTAGTACCAAGTATTGTTTTTTACCTTAAAAATAGCCTGGCCTAGCTACAAAACATAGTTCTGATAATACAGCTTATACTGGTACAGGCAACTGTTTTGTGGAAAATAACCGTCATTTCAGAAACAGCTGATTTCGATACGATTGCAATTATCAAATAATTTTTCCATTCCGGTTTCGATATCGGTAGTAATCAATGTTTGCTCTCCGAATTACAGCACTTGTGGTCATGGTCATTTGTGTTTCTTGGGAAGGCATGGGATTATCTTAAGTATCTGGAGAAGTTTGCTAAAAAAAAAAAAAAATCGTGAGGTAAAATTTTCTGAGGAATCCCTTTTCTGTCAACCTTCTTGTAGACAGCATACCTGGTTCTATAAAGTTTTGGTTGAGAATTGATTACTACTCTATTTTCAGCAAACTAACAATTCAGATACTTATGAAATTATCATCTACCTATGGGATTTCCAAGATGCTGATCATCAAATCGAAGCAGCCTCTTTGGTTTCATGTTCAAGATGGCCACTGCTATGACATTACAGTAATGGAATCACTGATATCACAACTTGTGACAAAAATGTAATTCATATCTTATCCTGCAAGTAAACTGACACTACTGAGTGAAATTTTTCGTCCTTTGTACAAGCAGACCAATTCTGGATCCGCAAACTTTGCCACACATACGGCATGTCAAATTCGGGTTTCCTGGGAGAACTCTTCTTGGTTGTGCCTCCATTGTCTGCTCACTTCTCTGGCCAGGTTCCAAGCTTCTTCGAGATGAATGGTTCCTTTGATGCTGAGGGCTCACCATTGTTTTCTATCTAAGGCATTGGATTCAAGATCTTTTGGTATGTTGTTGCATTTCTTCAACTCTTATTATCTCACTTCTTCTGTCCTCTTGGGCTGCGATGTGCTGCATGGAGTTGGCCATTCAGAACCTGGCGGGGAAGGTGGTGTTCAAGCATTTGGAACATGTGTCTGACCCATCTGAGCTGTTTCTTAGCCAGCATGATTTCTGTGGTGGTTGACTTTGCCTACTGGAGAATTTGTGAGCGAGGAACTTTATCCTCTCATGTAAGCCCTAGGATGTGCTGAAAGAATCGGATGTGAAAAGACTCATGCTGTTTGATGATACTGATAAACAGTCGAGGATTCAACACCGTATATGAGGATAGAGAGGCATATAGCTGTATATACTGATACCTTCGTCTCGATTCTCATGTTAGTTTTTTTTTTTTTTTCAAAGACTCTGGATATGAGACGCCCAAAAGAGGATAAGGCATGGTTGATTCGTGCAAGGACTTCAGCGTCAGTGTTAGGCTTATCTGTGAGCACACTTCTAAGGTAGGTCAAATTCGCCACCTGTTTTACAGTTTCGTCATTTATCTGAAATGCAAGAGGCTCTGTTGTGTTGTTTTTCTGAGACATTATTTCTGTTTTATCAACATTTATTCGGAGTCCCACTGCATGGTATATGTTGGCAATGATGGTGAGAGCCTGCTGTAGGGCAACTGGGGTATGTTCAAGGACAACACATTCATCAGTGTACTGTAGCTTTAGGAATGAGCTGTTTCAGTCATTGATTGTGCCTGAAGACATCTGAGATTAAATAAGTTACCATCTAAACAAAACTGGAGTTTTATTTCATCGTCAGGGTTCATTTGTTGGTAACTTAAAAGAGAGACTGCAGTGAGATAAATGTTGAAAATGAAAGGAGCCAGGACACATCCTTGCTTTATGCCCACATCGACAGTCAAAGGTTCAGACTTACTTCCACCTATGGACACAAGAGCTTTCATGTTGTTATGCAGGCTTTATAGGATGGTAAGAATTTTGTTTGGAACTCCAAATTTTGAAAGAACATTCCATAAAAGTTCTCTGATGAAAGTGTTAAATGCTTTTGCAAGATCGATGAATGCAATATACAAGTCGCGGTTCGGCTAGTAGCATTTGTCTTGCGTCTGTCGGTCAACAAAGATCATATAATAGGTATTTGTTCTTTCCGAAATCCACATTGTGTTTCAGGAAGTGTTGACTATGTCAAATATTTTGTCAGTCGGGAAAACATAATTTTGGCTAGCGCTCTGCTAGTATTCACAAGGAGAGAGAAATCTCTACTATTGTCACAATTTCCCCTTTCTTCTTGTACATGGTTACAATATCAAAAGTAAGCCATTGAGATGGAATTTGATACTGGTTCTAGATAGTCAGTAAGAGATTATGGAGGTGATGGTGAAGTAAGTAGCTACCGTCCTTGATCAGTTCAAATGGTATGCCATCAGGACCAGGGCTTTTGTTATTTTTTAGACATCGGACGGCCTGAACAGTTCCTGCAAGTGTAGGTGGGACATCGAGATCTGCCTCTTGAGGAGCATTTGGGATGTTACGAAGGATATTGTGCTCCACTGGGTTTCACTGATTCTGTAAGGTATTGAAGTGTTGTGCACATATTTCTACTATTGCATGTTTGTCTTTCAGGAGCTCTCCTTACCTGATCAGACAGGGTTTATGTTGTGTTTAGTTGACCCATATATGGTTTCAATGAACTTATAGAGCCCATGTTGGTCATTAATAACACCCAGCCTTTGCAGCTCTTTTGCTTGCTCAGTCCCTCATTTGTTCTCTGTCATGCAGTTTTTTCTGGGCTTCACGGGTGAAATTCTGGAATTAAGTTTTTAGGGTTATGGAGCTAGGACGAGCCAACCAGTTGTTATGTGCTCTGTTCTTCATTGCAGGAGGGTCATGTATGCCCTCAGCATTTTCATCAAACCAGTCTTTATAGCAGCAAGTGGAAAAGTCTAGGGTTTCTTCTGCAGTGCTTTGGTGCAGTGTCTTTATGTTCAGCCACACTGCAAGTAGGTCTGCTGCAATGCTGTTTGAATCAAGTAGCGGGCATTGAGTCAGCTAGTCTGTAACCGTACTGTGGAAGAAGTTACAGGCTGCCATCCATCCACCCATTATCCAATCATGTGTTGCCCCGTGAGAAGCGTAGGAGCCCGGGTCTAGGCAAGTTGGTCCTGACATTTAAGATGTGAGTGACCAGCCTCACTCATCTCTGAGTGGCATTACGTGAGCAATAAACCCCATCCATCCCTTGGATATTAACCTGCACCGGCTCAATCCGATCGGAGTGCCTTAATTACCCACTAAACCACCAGTTGCCATAATTTGGTTATATGGTCACCACCCAACGTAGTAAATGGTTTCCTGGTGTACAGGAAACCATTTGGCTTGTCACTCAGTGTAGAGTCCACCCATGGGCAGAAAAAAGAGGAGAGAATGAAGGAAAGAATGACAGAAGAGGAAGGACAGAAGAAAGGAAAGGGCAGACACTCAAAGCAGCACTACATCGAGTGAGTGGATGGTGAGCGCCCTCACCTACCGCAACCTTTAAACTTCTAGTTTAGTTTCTTGATGAATGGTCTGCAGTGTATCTGTGGGTGTATGACTAGTTCCAGTTTGGTGACTAAGGTTATGGTCTTTTGAGCACTCAGCATCTCTCATAGCTCGAGTTATAAGAACTTACAATGACAGTCAATTAGGTTCCAAATGTCTAGATCACGGGTGTATCCATGTGGTCTTATGTTTATTTTTAGTTGAAAGATGGTGTTAGTGATGACCAAACTTTGTTCAGAGCTTCAGAGCATAAGGAAAGCAGTCTAAGGCCATTGTTGTTTATGTTACAACACCATGGCAGCTGTAATGCCTTCCCAGAGGTGATTATCTCTTCCTACGCTGGCATTAAAACCTCTAACCAGGATCAGTTTGTCATTAGATGGTATTGAGTGGATGGTAGCATCCAAAGAGTCATAAAAGTAATCTTTGACGGTGTCCTCAGACTCTAGCATTGGGGCATAAGCACTAATGAGTGTTGCATATTGGCCTTTAGAGAAAGGTATGTGCCAAGACATCAGTCTTTCTGACATACACACAGGTGTTTCTTGGATATTCTTTAGTAGATTGCTTCGGACTGCACATCCAATACCGTGGTTCCTTCTTGCATTGTCCGGGTATCCCCTCCAGAAGTAGGTATACCCTTCACCTGCTTCTCTTAGGTTGCCTGCTCCTGAGAGGTGAGTCTCAGACAAGGTAGCAATGTCAGTTTTATATTTTTTCAGTTCATGGGGAATAAGGGTAGTTCTATGGCGTGGCCCTGTAGCATGGTCATGTGTCATGGTCAGTATCAAGCAAGATTCGTATATTTCTGGCAGCAAGAGTGGGAGGGATTCTTTTAGTCTGTTGACCACAGTGTGGGATGTCTTGACAAAAGCGGTTATCTGCTCAGGTGGTGCACAACAGCAAATGTTTAGGTTACCATCTCTAAACCCTTCCCCGTTAGGGGTAAACATTTGGACGTCCATTTCCGACTGCTTAGTCACACTGGCTGCTGCTAAGGGCATGGCCTGCTCCTATGCCATCATGCCAGTGACCACTGGGCCACTGCTTCTTGTGTGCAGGACTCAAGCTAGAGACTTACAGCCATATCCATGACCTGTCACTGTCACCAATTCCTGTCACCATTGGTCTTTTGGTTTTGATGAAAGCATGAAATGGGAGATGAGTTTGGCAGTCAGCTTGCACAATGAATGTATTTGGTGTGATGGTGAGGGTACACAGCCTTACCACCACATCACTTGGTCCTTCTCAGCCTGTGATGGTGCCATGAAGATTCATGATGACCATCTACTGAGCAGAGTTGCAGGAATCTGCCAGGAGTTCTGTCTGTTGAGCCTCGCCTTCCGTGGGACTCCACTCACGAATTTTTCCTTCTGGGTTTACTCCCTTAGCCTTAACCCAACCATGGGAAATCCACAATGAAGTGGACCTTGGAACATTTAGTCTGACCCCTCGCTGACGGCCCCTCCAACATCGGTAACCCTGTTCTCTTGCTGAGTCTGGGGGGGGAGGGGGGTATTTCTCCCCACTGGTATGGCCCACCAGATTTAGAGGGCATGCAAGCCCCCACCACGATAAGGTGGTTCCTGTAGGGGTGTCACCCCCTCACACACAAGGATTATAGTATATGTTGCCCGATTGTTGACATGTCATATCCAGCATGATTATTCGAGTGACGATCCCATGCTTAGGCTATTTCGAAAAAAAAAAAAATGTAATAGGCTGGTTGGGGGACGACAGACGTTATCGTATTTTGTCTGTGGAGTCACAGAATTGGAAAAGTTGGGAACCACTGATCTATGGGGAAGGCGGTGGCTCAATCGGAAGAGAGGTGGCCTGCAGTCCCGACTGACCCTGACTCAAATCCGCGCTGGGGCAGGGAACAGTTTAAGGATTTGAATTTCAATAAATCGGGCTTTAGTGATCTACCACAAGTCCCGCCGACATGTCGTAAAAACATCCCCGCTAATACCAATACACCAGTCCTGTATGAGACAGCCCTAGCATGTATTCAATATGGACGGTGGGTGTTAGCGCCGAAGTGGTGACATGTGGAGGTGTATGGTATGTAGGAGGACTGCTGGTCCTTGATAGCAGGCTGTGAAGCCTATGCCCAGAGTCGGACACATTAAAAAAAAAAAAATCTCTATAGGGCGAATCATGTCACACAAGGCCACGGGGGAGCTCAGAACGAGAACTGCTTACCAAGGTTCTTAACTCTAGGACTTCTCAACAGAGGCTTTATTCTAAAAAAAAAAAAAAAAAATACTGGACACCAATCACTGCAGATGTCAGAGATGCAGTGGGTGGACTATTAACCTTAATAATGCAGCCAGATAGTGCAATTAGTAACAAAAAGTTAGCAGGGTGAATATTATATTGTACTTCTGTTACACATTTTTGAACAATGCAAGAATATTACTGTGCAGCCATACACTGTATATAGCAAAAGCTATATACTGTCAGCACAATGATTTAGCCAAATACCTTCAGTCAACCTATACTTTGCCAAGGACCGAACCCCGGACTGGCAGATGACAGCCGGGCAGCTTAATATTGAATCACATCCAAGTATTTGGACTTGCCTTGCCTTAGTATTACAACTTCCGCAGCAACAATGCGGGTACAGACATGAAAAATATGCATCCTGACACAATAAAGGTGAATTGAAGGTATTTCATTTTTATTGGAGCACTACAGATTTCTCTAATCATCTAGTAAATAGTTTATTCAGTGCACTAGTGACAAATTCCACTATCTCCAAATAATCTGGTGCATTAGTGCTCCACAGCTCACCACAGAGGAAAAGCCCACGAGATGATCTGTCACTTGGGAGGAGTAGGTTACTGGTTGATAGAGAGCCAAATCCTTGCCCATTCTGGTATAGGCTATCTTTCCCTGGCCGCTGGTTGCACAGTTGGTGTTGAGAAACACTTGAAGGGTGTGGAGGAGGCACTGGGACCCTGGGCAGAGGTAAGGAAATTAGGTCAGGTTACGGTCAGCAAGTAAGGAGAAGGATTTAAGTCAAAATAAGTTCATGTTCAAGGTTTAGGATATGTACAATATGGTTCAGAGCACAATCTAAGTAAAGCCCCACGCACAGGAGGATGAAGTCACAAGGCCTCCCATAGAGAGAAAACGAGAAGTAAAGGGATAACTCAAGTGTGACATGTATACCCTGTTCACTTAGTTCTGCCGGCTGGAGCCAAGAAATGTTTGAATTAAGGTTACTCATTGGTTAATGCAACATTGAGGAGCAGTGTAAATCTACAGCTCTTCTTATTTTAACACATACATATTTATATTTGTAAACTGCTTGCAATATAAGCAGCCAGTTTAAGTATGGAATAATTTCCGAAGCTAAAGAGGTCAAAGTTAGCTTTAAAAGTTTACCGTTATCAAAGAAAATCAAAGTTGATTATAAAGTTTTATAAAACGATGAATGAAACCTGAAGTAAATGCAGGCATGTAATACAGAGCAACCAGCGGACGTGGGTGTACAACGTGGTTGGATAATTTACTTCAAACGTCACTCATCGTCTTATAAAACTTTATAATCTTTAATTTTCTTTGATATAGGTAAACTTTTTAATCTAATTTTGACCTCTTTAGTTCCGGAAATAATTCCATATTTAAACTAGCATGTTTTCAAATGCCGCACGTTTGAGCTTCCCGCACGAGTGAGAAGAGACTAAGAGGAGACATAACTGCTCCGTACCGCTCCCCCCAGCCAACTGAGTGCTGCGGGACCTCGTGACATCATGCGCAGGTTGCTCGAAAATTTGAACCAAGAGTGAGATGACTGTGTTTGAATTAAACTGTGGTTCAGGGTAGGTTAGATTATATTAGAATGGATGTGAGAATAAATGGTTTGAAATACTGTTTGTCCTAAAGATAAATTTCTTATATTTTCTGGCAAGGCTATGATAAACTAGATTTGATTAACCCCTCAAGCATGTGAAGCTGCCGTGGAACGCTCCGCAATAAATATGCCCCGAGTCCAGGATTCAAAACTCAAGTCGTGGTGGACATTTAAATTGGGGTCTGATAGCATGTCCTTGCGTGTGTTCTATGTTCGCACCCAGTCATTTCATCCAAGATGTATGTAGAGTCTGATACACAAACTTAACCACTACATCACGTCAGGTTTCCCATGCAACCACTATTTCTATATGCCCTGCGGTGAACCAAATGTGGAATGTAACAAGTACAGTTTAGTGTGCCATCTTTTTAGCTTCCATGTCTCTTAGGATAAAACCCGTCATGTCCCAACTGATTTCCTACCTCCGATATCCCCCAGTCCCGAGCAATTTCGGATTTTTTTTTTTTTTTTTTAGCTCAAACCTCCGCTTTTGGTGAGAAACATCGAAAATTCACAGAGAAATCGTCCTCCTGAGCTTATAAATGTTGCTACAGGTGACGAGTCAGCATTACCTTTTGTTCTCTCTCAGGGTATCTGGCGACAAAGAAATTGAACTATGGGAGGGTAAACTAATTCAAGCCACTTTGAATTACGTATTTATTTATTTATCTGGTACGAATTTAAGTGTAGTACAAGACTATATTGGTTTTCACACAATTATATAGGCAATATAAGCATTGTTCACTCACCAAACACATCCACATAAGTCACCTTCATTTACGACATTACCACCTCATCACTTCTGTTTGTTTCTTGCTCTAGCTTCTTTATTTCTTTGTCCTCCTCCTCATGAATCACTTTCACCATGAATTTTGTCATTGGAGAGACTGCGGCGTGACATGTCTTTACTGGCCAGGTCACTGCTAACAGGTGAATTGCTGAGTGTGGGGGGAGGGGGGAGGGGGGTCAGGTGGGGCCAGGCAATATCCCCACTTGACAGCAGATAGAGGAAGGTCTCCCACATATACCCTACCAAAAATCACTCGTGAAACTTGAAAAATGTGTAAATGACTGACTTTGCAATTGCGCGACATACCGGTACGTCGATGGGCCTAGCTGTGACAAAACGTTGCGACGTACCCATACGTCGACGGGGATGCCTCGGGTTAAGAAATGTTAAAAAGAGTAACTGGCCATGGTAAACGTAGTGAAACTGTTTAAGAACATATAACTGAGTATGTGATAATGTCAACCAACATGGTATAGCTAAAATCCAATGAAGTGTGCAGTCAAAGACAAAAGTCGTGTCATGAAATATGGTGAAAATATCTGCTGAACGACTATAGTTTTGGTGCGGTCTGCTTTGCCTCAAACAGACGGTTGGTAGCACTGATTTGAGTTGCTATTTGCTCCAGGTGACCAGCCTGTGGATGCCATCATTTTTTTTTTTTGTGGTAAATATAAGATACTAGTCTTTCTGACTTCCCTTTCTATTAAGTGTATATGAAGCCTCGCTTATGTTTTCTTGTTTTATTTCCATGTTCGCAACGTAACAATTTAATTAGCTAAATAAGTATTCGGAAGTCAATTCTCTATCTTTGATAACTGTAAATTAGCTGATCAATTTGATAATTATGACCTGGGACTGACATAATTTAACAGTGTTGTAAAACAAAATTGATAGTGTTCAACGCATGAGAATAGTTATTGTATTACGATAACTGATTTTTTTTAGAATGGCTGGCGAACTGAATTCCACAGACGAGTTCGAATACATAAACCAGATGACCGAAGTTTACGCACAATTGTTCGTGTGCTTCATCGTAGGTGCAGTTCGTTTACGGCATAAGCACTGCTTGCACGTGTCGCTTCTTTTGGTACGATTATTTCCTGGTCCTATAGTGGTGTGGTAACACGAGGAAGACATGAACGATGACGGTACTCCATTGTGCCTTCCTCCTGAATTCACCTAATCCACCTTTCTGTGGTTATGCTCACGCAAAAATTATGTTAGGCTATTTGTCCAGGATTTGCTTCCCGTAAATAAAGGGATATCATGCCACCTCTCATCTCCCTAACTGTTGGATGCATGTTGCTTTCCCTCTCCATATCAAGGTATAGTAGATCTGCTTAACCGTTAGCATTTCATCTCTCATACAACATTCGGTCTCAGCAATTCTCGTTAGTCAATGTTAAGGCTTTGGAATTTCGTGGGTTCATTTATACCGCCATCCCATCAGCAGCAGATATGAGGCTTGAGGAAGTCAGGCTAGCCAACCACGAATATGTAACTGTGGTAGAGCTGTCATAATGATTCAAGCGTTGCATTTAATCTTCGGACAAAACCGCGACACTACTTTTGTCTTTGTACATCCGTTGAAATGACCTCCGTGTTTGGAGGAAGTCAGGCATCACTCCTCATTCATTACCACACTTTGTCTGGAACATACTCTACTGAATTCATGAACATTTTTTTCACTACTTTATTTTTCATTTGTTGTTGTCCTGACGTAAATGTAAGTATGCATAGTATGAACGTGATTGTGCGTTTTGAGGAGGTAATAAGTGTTGGATGCTCAGTCCTTGGTAGCACCCATAAGACCTCTAGTCATGACGGCTGAGGCCACACGAAAACTGAGTAGTGAGTGACAGGAAGTCGAGCATGTGATTTTTACGCATAATTGTTTGAGTGTGCATAAAATCTAATAGTACAGGAAACTTTATTCAGGCACTGGTTTAGGTCAGGACTTGGGGTCTTTGTATGATTGGTCTTCAGGTACTCAGTTGAATACAATACAATAGTCCTTCAGGGGCTAAGTTGGGTAATGTGGGATATATGAAGCTGGCTGGTGGTGCAGTGACCACTTCCTGCGTCACAGGTTGGCTGAAGGTTGTTACTTCCGCTGACGTTGCCTGCAGGTCATTCACGTCATTTACAGCCAGTCCGCAGCCTTTCCCTGTGTAATATGGGACTGACTAATACTATTTTAGTGTTACTTTGAGTTTGAGAATATTGCTGATTATTGCTATATAAGATGTTGTCTGGTGATGTTTGCTGAGTCTGTTTGTCTGGTGATGTTTGCTGAGTCTGTTTATAGAAGTAATTATTAATTTGACAGGTGTCGTTATTACTCTGTCATTTGTAAGATTTACCTGCGTTCATCATTGTCATTTATGCCTAAAATTATAAGTTACCTGAGTCTGCTGTTATGGGTGGATGTCACAGTAACATCATCTAAGTAAGATACTTGCTGTACCTCGGCCTTTGTAGGTGTTGGGATGTCACTCACGTCATCTTCAGTGCCTCCTGGGAACTCCCGGTAGGGAATTGGCCTCCTGGCTTCTTTATCTTTGTTTCTTTTACTCTCACTTACCCACGCTCCTATTCCATCTGTCTGTCTGTCTGTCTGTGTCTCTCTCTCTCTCTCTCTCTCTCTCTCTCTCTCTCTCTCTCTCTCTCTCTCTCTCTCTCTCTCCAGTATATTGCTCAACCCACTTTTTTCCCACTCTGCTGTACATTTGGTCATCCTTTCCCATCAATACCCTCAGTTTCATTGTCATGTACATCCTCAATCACTTTATGAACTCTTCAGACATGTCCCTGTTGTCTTAAAGTATTTCTCTTTATTCATTTACCTGTGACACATTCTTACTTGCCCTCTTCATCTTACTGATACCTTTAGCTTTGCTGATGAAACTGATCTCCACTGTCTACCACCTGATAAGTTCACCATTTACAGTAAACATAACACTCATACAGAAATAATGCAAGCAGCGCAGTTTTATGCAAAGATCGTTTTCACCTTCCGAATAGCCATCTTAACCATCACAATCACAACACCTCCCAGCCACACCTATTGCTTCAGTAAGGCATGTGGACCCTCCTGGAAAGTGGTGTCTGTGGCACTAAGGTACTTCTAATTGGAAAGCTCTCGGGCAACGCATCTTTAACTTTCCCTAAACTGAGTACTGTACTGCTTCTATGGCCAAGAACCTTACGAGTGTGCTATCCGCATTACAGAGGCTATTCTCCTGGGTATGCATGAAGACACCTTAAGGTAGCAATGCACTGGGCATTTTTGGTTGACTTGTTAACTGTTTTTGCTTTTTGGAGAAACACCTAGCAAAGTCGAGTGCTCATCACACTGGCGTGTTATACTGTTGCACTGCCTAACAATAACAAAAACAAGGCAGACAGAGTTTGTCGTAGATCTTGAAATGGAAAAAGCTCTGAATGACTGTCTTGTGCATCAGGAATTGTTGAAACATGTTAAGCGTGTGAAGAAGCTGAGAAAACAACAAATAATGAATTAACTATCAGCAGAAGAGAGTGAAGAGACCACTATAGTTTGTTTACCAGTGCTGTCCATGGCTTTTCATCAGAGTTCGAACAAGGATCTTTTTTTAACATTCGATAAAAACTGAATGGTTAACATTGTTGTGCCAGTTGGATTAGGTTAGTGGTTTATTTCTGGAGATGTGTGGAACATTCTAGAAATTAAGCACTGTGTCATAGGATTAGGTTGGTGCCTT
>JAGKTI010031228.1:0-12191 GCA_018397915.1 Birgus latro
AACAAGCCTACATCTTTTCTATCCTTAATGACCTAGAGCAGCTTGTACAGCACCCTACCCGTATCCCTGACCGCCTTGGAGAGAGTTCCAACATACTTGACCTTTTCCTAACAACTAATCCTTCTGCTTACACTGTTAATCTTTTCTCTCCGTTGGGCTCCTCCGATCATAACCTTATTACCTTAACCTGTCTTATTGCTCCAGTACAGCCTGTAGACCCTCCAAAGAAACACCGCCTGTGGCACTTTGGAGCTGCAGATTGGGAGGCCCTCAGGCAGTACTTCTTTGATTTTCCTTGGAATGATTATTGCTTCCATGGCCGGGAGCCGTCTGAGTGTGCCCTGCGCATTACGGAGGTTATTCTCTCGGGCATGGAAGCATACATTCCTTTTTCATATCCTCTGACTAATGCAAGAAAGCCTTGGTTTAATCACGCTTGTTCTAATGCTG
Organism: Birgus latro; assembly: GCA_018397915.1. Lineage (NCBI taxonomy): Eukaryota > Metazoa > Arthropoda > Malacostraca > Decapoda > Coenobitidae > Birgus > Birgus latro. Next base: position 451 of record JAGKTI010031228.1, read on the forward strand.
TCCGCAACAGAGAGAGGGCCTTTAAAAGGTACCAGAGCCAACCCACCCCTGAATCACATCTTTTTGATATTTCTGCCCGGAATCGTGCTAAGTCTGTTCTTCGCTCTGCTAAAAATAATTTCATCTGTGCTAAATGTTCCCAACTCTCCAACTCGAATTCTTCTCGCACCTTTTGGCACCTTGCCAAAAACCTTTCTAACAACTTTACCTCATCATCCTTCCCTCCTCTTTTCTACTCTGATGGCTCCGTAGCTATTTCTTCTACTGATAAAGCAGATCTCTTTGCTCAGACTTTCTCCTCCAATTCTACCTTAGACGATTCCGGTGCTGTTCCTCCATCACTTCCCCCCTCACACTTCCTCATGACTGACATTAAAATTTCTTCAGCTGATGTATTTTCTGCCATCACTGGCCTCAATATTAACAAGGCATATGGGCCTGATGGAGTCCCTCCTGTTGTCCTCAAAAACTGTGCTTCTGTGCTTACACCCTGCCTAGGTAAACTCTTTCGCCTTTGTTTCTCAACTTGTACCTTTCCTTCTTGCTGGAAGTTTGCTCTCATTCAGCCAGTCCCAAAGAAGGGTGACCATTCCCAATTTTAAAGCTTTAACACCCTGTGTATCAAAAGTTTTCGAATCAGTTGTTAACAGAAAAATTTTAAAGCATCTTGCCTGTCACAACCTTCTTTCTGATCGTCAGTATGGGTTCCGTCAGGGACGCTCCACTGGCGATCTTCTCACCTACCTTTCAGACTCCTGGTCATCCTCCTTTCGGGACTTTGGCGAAAGCTTTGCCATTGCACTTGACATCTCAAAGGCTTTCGATCGAGTCTGGCATAAATCTTTGATTTCCAAACTGCCCTCTTACAGTTTCTATCTTTCTATCTGTGCCTTCATCTCTAGCTTCGTTTCTGGTCATTCTATAGCTGCTGTTGTAGACGGCCATCGTTCTTCTCCTAGACCTATCAACAGTGGTGTTCCTCAGGGCTCTGTCCTATCACCAACTCTCTTTCTTTTATTCATCAATGACCTTCTAAGCTGTACATCTAACCCTATCCACTCATATGCTGATGGTTCCACCCTTCACCTTTCCATTCGATTTCCGCAATGTCCATCTCAGCAGTTACTTCAGCAAACAAGGGATGAGGCTATGGTACACCTAATGTCTGACTTGGCTCATATCTCTGATTGGGGTAAAAATAATCTTGTTATTTTTAATGCATCAAAAACTCAGTTCTTACACTTATCAACCCGACAAAATCTTCCTCAGGATTACCCACTAATGTTTAATAATGTCCAGCTCTGTCCTGCATCATCCTTGAACATGCTAGGGGTTTCATTCTCTTGGGATTTGTCTTGGAAAGAACATATTACATCTCTTGTGAAATCTGCTTCCAAGAGATTAGGTGTGCTGGGCCAACTCCGAGCTTTCTTTACCCCTGCACAGATGTTGACCTTGTACACAGGTTTTATTCGCCCGTGTATGGAGTACAACTCTCATGTGTGGGGAGGCTCCCCACATGCGGTTCTTCTCAATAGGGTGGAGTCAAAGGCTTTTCGTCTCATTAACTCTCCTCCTCTTACTGATTCCCTTCAACCTTTGTCTCTTCACTGGACTGTTGCTTCTTTACCTCTCTTCTATCGCTACTTCAATGGTCACTGTTCCTCTGAACTGTCTGCTTGCATCCCTCCACTTCTACGACGGGCACGTAGTACCCGTCTAGCAACAAACTCTCATCCCTTTTCTGTCCAACTCTCTAATGCAAGAGTTAACCGTTACTCCCAGTCCTTCATTTATGCAACTGGTCAACTCTGGAACTGTCTCTCTCTGTCTTTATTCCCTGCTTCCTATGATCTCCAATCTTTCAAACGCAGTGTGTCCAGGCATCTTGAACTGAATGGATCTTGAATTTGGCTCTCTTTTGTATTGTTTTTACTTTTTCTTGGAAGGAACAGTATGCGGGCCCATGGCCCTTGGTTCCTTCTTCCTTGCATTAAATTAAAAAAAAAAAAAAAAAAGCACCATGTCACAAATCAACAGTTTGTGCTGCTGCACACACTCCTCGCTTCTTATTACTTTAACATCCCTCAGTAACCTCCTATCAACCCTCCTGACCAGAAAATAATCTATCTGACTACTATTTCCCCCAGACTCGTATGTAATCAACCAACTCATTCTTTTTCTAAAATGTGTGTTGCACACAATCATGTCCATAGCCTCCCCAAACTCGAGTATTCTTTCCCCTTCTGCATTCCTCACACCATATGCACATCCTCCATGGACTCCTTCATAATCTTGAGCTGCCTCACCCACATGACCATTTAAATCCCCTCCCAGAACCACTACCTCATCATCGCCCATACCACTTACTACGTGTATTAAATCATCCCAAAATCTATCCTTCTCTGCGTCATCCAATCCTACCTGTGGAGCATATGCTGATATAACTGAAATCATCACCCGTCCAATCAAAATTTTCACTACTAATATCCTATCACTTACTCTCATAACATTCATAACATATTCCAATCATTTCTCCACAACCAACACACCCACACCCACATATCAGTCAGTTCCCCCCTGCCAAAACAACTTATAGTAACAATCCTTCCCAACAATCTTTCCGGATGATCCACCCCTGTACCGGACTTCCTGCAGACATGCCACATCCACCCACCTCCTACTGAATGCCTCATTGACTTCCCCCGCTCTTCCCCTCAAACTTCCCACATTCCACGAACCCACCCTAAACCCCCTGGGTGATCTGCTGTCCTCAGGCTTGCTTTGATCCTCATACTTGCAAGTCATAGTCGGTAAGATAAAGGGGGGTAAACATTCCAAAGGCCTGACCCATTGCACAGTCCTAGGTCCAGGCAATGGATCTTGGACCCCTAGCCCACCAGCTTACCAGTGGCTGTGTTAGTGGCCTCGGGGCACCCTGCCAGGACAGCTGCAGGGACACCCTCCAAGCGCGCCTTGGCACTGCAACTGCCCCACCATTATACACCCACTGATAGGGCAGCCTCCTGGGGCGTTACTCCCAGGTTCGGGCCCCTCTCTATTGAGCGGAAGCGGCAGCCTGGGAACCGCAATGCCCTGTACCCTCTAGCACAGGTTCGAGCCCCATCTCGCCCCGGATCCAAGATCTATGCTGGCGGAACCCCCGTCACGCCTCCCCCCAAAAGTCCACCACTAGGCAGCGGGGGCAAAGTTTTCTGGCCGCATGCCCTTGCTGGCGTCAACCCCTGTAACGTAATGGGATACGTTGTGTGATATATAAAGCGCATGTGGTGTAGTGCAAGAGGAAATGTTTGGGAGAGTATGCTGGTCTACTCTCCATGTTACTGTCACACTGAAAAGGTCAGCAAAGGGGGATGGTTAGGTAGCTAGTGAAAAAGAAGCTCCAGCTCTCCCTATCACCAGCATTCCCATTCCCCTCGGGAGTACCACCCTGTTTGGCCCGTGCTTAGGAGTCTAAAATCTGTGTTTATAATACTCAGGAACATTTACAACATATGAAAGGGCAATGGACAATACCAAAAAATTTACACACAACTGACATGAACTGCCCTAAAACTGCACCTAGTTTTGGTGGATTTGAAGAAGGCACATAAAAATCTGACCAGTGAGATTGTATTGTGGGTAATGAGAGAACCTGAATTAAAAGACTGACTTGGGTATATGGTAATGAAAATGCATGATACTTCAAGAACTTGCGTAACTTGGTGCATGGTAGGAGTTTAAAGTAAAGGCAAGTGTGTATCAGTGATATGCTTAGTCCATTATCAGTGCCTGATGGACTGTCATGGAACTTCTGATCCTGTTTGCCATAAGAGTTGTTGTATTGGTGCATGGTAGGAGTTTAAAGTAAAGGCAAGTGTGTATCAGTGATATGCTTAGTCCATTATCAGTGCCTGATGGACTGTCATGGAACTTCTGATCCTGTTTGCCATAAAAGTTGTTGTACAGTATATTAGATGATAATGTACTGACTGCTGACAGCACAAAGGGTGCTGTGGAGAAATTTAGGAAGTGAGGGGAGGGCTTTGTACCATAGTTTATATGTTCGAGTGAACATGGTAAAGACAAATCTATCCAGGTTAATGAGGTGGACAAAGGCATGTTGGTCGAAAAGAGGTCTTGTGCTGTATGATAAGGGGGCTTGACAGTAACTCCATCTAACGTGGTGTTTGTGTAAAGCGGAACTCCATCTAACGTGGTGTTTGTGTAAAGCGGATATACTGCAAATGAATAATCTGTAAGGAGGCATGCAATGTAAGTGAAGTGAATGAAAAGAAGCACTAAAACCCTACGAAATATGAGGAGAGAATGCTAAAGAACAGAGCAATAAGGACCATATCTGAAAGCGTGGCAAAGGGTGATGCTGCAGAAGGAAGACCTCCAGCTACATGGAGGAAGGGTTTATCAGTTCATGGGAAAGACTGAGAATAGAAGAAGAACAGACAGGGCAACCTGGAAATTCTTGTTGTGGCCAATCCCTGTTGGGGAGATCCCATGAGGGGACAAGGCTTCAGCAAGATAGACAGATGACAAGTTCATGTGTTTATTTACACAAACAGATGTTTTTACCATAAAAGCTTCTAACTATAAGGAACTTTTGATATACTGTACAGGACTAAAAGGTCATTATAATTCACACATCAGTAGTACCGTGCAATGTTACTGACTATCATCAATGCTCTGAGGTCAATGGCCACTTTTAAATGAAGTTACTATCCTGTGCTTTACTTTAATAGTCAAAACTCCTATTTCTGCCTCAATACCTTCTTTGAACCCTGTGTTTCAAGTGCCAGCCTGGTCAGCGTATGATCTGAATCTCAATCATGTTGGCTCTAGCTTGGATGCAGTTCTGAGCTTGGATGAGCGGGCACGAGGATTACAGCTGATCTCATCTTCACTTGGAAGTATCACATGGCGTGTGAGAGGGGACCAGCGGGCTGCAGTGAGCTTCTGCATCTCATCCCAGCTGTGTAATGACAGTCCAGTGCGATGTTTTGCTACTCCTAGCCCAATGGTTGCTGGAGTCTGATCAATATCCACTCCTGAGACACCAAAGGACAATATTAACCACTTCATTCTGATTATGTCTTTTCTATTACAGTATATTCTTCCCACCACCAGATGAGTCTGTTCATCTCAGGAGAGACTTTTCACACTAGAGAGATTAGATGTAAACTTTGTTAACCTCTTAACAAGATTCCCCTAAAACAAATAATATCACCTGGAGGTAGCAACAGCTCCTGTTGTTGCTGAGTTGCCCTGGCCTGTCTGGCCAAGCAGGCCTATAAACCACAGACAAGCAACTGCCCCTGCAGAGCCATCGCGTGCGGCACACCAATGCTCTCCCGTGATAGACAGTGCCTTGCCATGCCAAAGAACAGGGAGGAACATGGAGATTTGGTTTCTGGATGGTTGTCACATTTGTGCCCCTCCACCAAGTTAACAGGGGCACCATAGCAGGTTCCACATTACCCCGTGATTCAGTTATACAGTTACCACACAGCACTGTAAATGGTTTCTTGGGCTGCAGGAAACCGTCAGGCTTGTCACTCAGTGTAAAGCCAGTGGAAGTGTAAAGCAGAGCAGCTAATAAAAAGTGACAAGATGGATTGGAAAAACAGAAAATGAGAGGGCAAATATAAAAAAGAAAACAAGTGGTGTCCGGCACAACAAACCTAGCCCAACAGCAGTTATTTCATTGCTGTTAAATACTTAATCATTACTGCCATTTATTGTCAGTATACAAAGTCTAAAGTAAAGGCACAAATGTTTGTGTTAGGCCTTCTGAAAATCCGTGATCTTGCATTTGACCTTTCAAGGTCACTCAAGGTCAAAGGTCATGGTGCCAAATGTAAGCCCATATGAGACTTCAGTATCCTGATAATGGCAAATACAGTATCTCTATCTTCAACAAGTTTCGAGTATTGGCCTCCTGAATATCCATGACCTTAAGTCTGACCTTTCAAGGTCACTTATTGTCAAAGGTCATGGTACCAATTAAAAACTCATATGGTCACTCACAGTCAAAGAGCTCGGTAAAGTGAAGGCCCATATTACGAAATCTTGTATGTTTTTAATAGTAAATATCTCTATCTTCAACCGGTTTCAAATTACAGCCCTTTGAATATTTGTGACATTGATTCTGACCTTTCAAGGGCACTCGATTACTTCCAAAATTTAATCACTTTCTTCTGAACCGGTGCCAACATATCTTGAAAGTTTCATGTAATTCTATTCAGTCATTTTTCTGTAAACAAAGAAACGACCAAACACAATACCTTGCTGGACTCCGAAACAAACAAAGAAACTTGACTAAACACAATATCTTGCCAGACTCCGTCCGGTTGAGGTACTAATAAAGGTGAAGGAAAATTTAGGCAGCACTATATCATGTGTAGTGGATGATGGTTGCCACCACCTACCACTAGGTAAGATGAGTAACAAAAAAAAAAAAAAAAAAAAAAAAAAAAAAAAAAAAACGGCTGAAGAGATCAGTATTATTCATCATCATTATCCAAACTCTACTTTCCAGTAATTAATAAAAAGTGGGTAATAGAATAATGCAACATAATTATGCAATAAACAAAATAAATAAATAAAGCCAAACTGTGCCGATCAAAAACTACAAAAAATACTTTTTATAAAAAAATCAATCCTAAATTATATAAACCATGGAGAGGCAAAGGCTGACCTATATTACTGACAACCATTAATGAAATTACTAAAGACAGGAAACTGGAAACAAAAGCTCAATCTGAAAGAGAGTTCTTCCTGACAAGACAAAAATTAACAAAGCCATATTCATTCCATGCTGCATAATATTTGGAAAACACTGTATTTAATAGACTACAGATCAAAAGCTAAGAGAGAGAGCATGACTGAGAAGCATTTCCTGAGTTAACCAGATGTGTTCAAGAAAGGCTGAAAATATGATTTCACTCTTACTTTACAGACATGAACAGAGAAGATAATAAGATGAGTAGTTATTTGAAAGTTGTCTAGTTCAGAAAGGCAGTATTCAAAGTACCATAATATGAAAGTACAGTATGGAAATCAATTACAACACTCCCTCCAGTGCCTCCACACACAAACAACCAGGTACTGGACAATGCAGGTTATACAGTTAAAAGCAACTTGGCATGCATGCACACACTAGAGATGTATTGGGGGTCTGAATTCAGAGATCCACGGATATGGATGTTTATTAACCCCTTAAACGCGGGTCGTCACTTTTGTGATGGTCGGGTGTAATGGATCATACTGTGGGGCGTCAATTGAGTGACTCTGTTTGGTTTAGGTTTCGTTTCGTTTTTGAAAGCTCCAACATGCTTGCATGCGTCGGCCTTGGTCACCTAATGGAGGCTCTCCATGCTGCTCGATCTCTGGCAGCCTCCCAGTTCAGTCCCTTAACCCTTAAGTCACACTTAATGACCTCGTCCAATGTCTTTCTCGGTCTACCCCTCCCCCAATATTAACACTTCTCACCCTCTGTACCCAATTATCATCCCCCATCCTCTCCACATGTCCAAACCACCTCAGCCTACCTCTCCTCATCACAACACCAATATACTCCAGTCCCATCCTACCTCTCAACTCATCCATCATAAACCCAGCCCCCCCCAGGCCTTGAACGCAGGGATGTACTGCACGTCCACCTAATCATTGTCATTTCTGTACATTTAAACCTGCAAATATCCTCTTCCTTTACTGTCCAGGTCTCAATACCATACAGCATCACACTCCTAATACATGCTGCATACAAAGATCCCTTAGCACATAAGGAGAGTCCTCTCAATGTCAGGAGAGGCAACAGCTCCCTGAACCTCTTCCAACCACTTCTCACCCTAGCAACCGAGCTAACACCAGCCCCACCTCCGGCACATAACATGTCTCCCAAATAACAAAACTCTTCCACACACTCAAGAGACTAACCAGCAAGTTCAACCCTCTCACGCCTAACAATCTCCACCTGCTCTCCCCGACATGCCGCACACATGAAATCAGCATTATCTCGCAGTCTACCTCTAATACCACTACATCTCTTGTGCACCCATTTATCACAAACACTACACAAGATGGAATTACTTCACACACCCTTTTGGCAAACTGCACATGGCCACTCTCCCTCTCCTCTGATTGTACTGCCACCAACCCTAGATACCATCACTTTCGTTTTATCTGAAATTTACCCTTAAGCCCTTGTGCCCCATACCATCTCTCCACTTCTTAAATCTTTCCTCCGCCTCCTTTTCATTCTCAGCAATCAACACCAAAACATCACCATACAACATCTCCCATGGGAGTCCATCTCTGAAGTCACGTGAGAGGGCTTCAAGCACCATGATAAACAACAAGGGACTCAAAACTGACCTCTGATGCACACCAACATTCACGGAAAACTCATCACTCAAAACTCCATTCACTCTTACCTGGGTGCGAGAACCCACGTACATGGCCATAACCACCCTAACCAGCCACTCTTCCAACCCTAGCTTTCTCATTGCCCACTTCACCACCTCTCTAGGTACTCTGTCAAAGGCCTTTTCCAAATCAACAAAAACAAAATACAATTCCCTTTTCTTTCCAATATATTTCTCCTGAAGCTGTCGAACAATGAATATGGCATCAGTGGTCCCCCTGCCTGGCATAAACCCAAACTGCATCTCATCAATATTCACTCTTTCTCTAATCATACCTTCTAGAACTCTCTCCATTACTTTCATCATCTGATCTAAGAGCTTTATACCTCTGTAATTTCCCCTTTCCAGGGCATCACCCTTCCCTTTGTACACATTTACAATTACACTCTTCAGCCAATCATCTGGGACAACACACTCATATATAATCATGTTTCTCAGGTCAGTGACTAACTTCAACCCAGTATCTCCTGAGGCCTTAAACATTTTGGCAGTCAACCCAGACACACCTGCCGCCTTCCCAACCCACATCCTGCTTATTGCCTCACTCACAGTAGCAGCATCAATCAAAGGCCAAGGGCCAAACTCTGGATCTGCTGGCTCCAAATCTTCCCTATCCCAATCAAACTCCTCATTCAACAATCGGCTATAATGCTCTCTCCATGCATCTTTAATATCCCAACTGTTCACCACTACCCTTCCTTCGTCATTCTTCACACACTGCTCACCTACAATGTCCCGATTATCCCTCTTCACTTGACTTGCTACCCTACAAATCATATTTTTCCTTTCTCCATGATTTAGATTATCAAGTAAAAGTCTCTGCGACTCAGACTTCGCCCTGTATACCTCTCATCTACCCTGCGCTTGGCAGCCAAGTACTCCTCCCTGTTACCACCCTTCTTCCATTCCCGGAAAAGCCTTCTTTTCTCCTTAACTGCGGCTTCTGCACCCTCATCCCACCACCAAGTTACTTTATGTCTTGGTGGGCCTCTTGTCCAGCTGCATATTGCATCGGTAATTCTCAAGAGGTTGTTCTTAAGGGCTCTATACTGTTCATTAACACCTCTATCTATGGCTCCCTGTTCAGCCACCACTCTCCTCATCTCAGTATAAAAGGCTTTCAGGTGGTGATTTGTATCATCTATCAGCACTGCCAATGTCCAACAATAGTCAGAGCTGCTAATGTCATCAGTACTCCCATCTACTGTTGACAATTTAGCCATTTTCCCCCATTCTAGACTCCCCTCCCTACCTCCCCTTCATTACCCTCTCGTGTCGTCTGCTCAGCCACTCTGCGCTAAGTAAATCTTCCCCAGATTTTTCCACTGTTTTCGTCCACTGATATGAGCCCTATGCTCTATTCTTATACAAAATAATATATATATAAAAAAAAATAAGGTAACTGATAGTGCCATGCACCTGGAATTGGCTAATTATCACTTGGCAACATCCTCCACTCGTTCACTAATTTCCCCTGCTTTTATCCCGTGAAATATGCCATATGAGCTACTCTCGTAATATAAATGTATATAAGAAAGGAAGGGAGAAGCCTGAGTGATATTTATATTCACCTGGAACTACCTAATTTATTATGTATTGTCTAGATTTCCTACGACTTATTTCTTAGCACATACATTAGCAGCTGACATTTTCAACTCTTGGCTACCAAGATACAGTCAGTTCGTTCTCGTCCTTCATGGTGAAATGACTCTCCTCCATTTCTGCCACATTTGTGCCTATTATAAAAGGCCCTGTGACCTCTACCTCTACTAAACATTGTGTGGGAAGCGGTAAAGGACTGTAGATATATATAAGTGTAATAAAGTACTAGAAATAATAAAGTGTGAGTGTGTATATGAGTAAGAAATGACAGAATACCAGCGACAAATTAGCGTGAGTGGGAGGCTCGTACGCACTCGTATTTTACATTGCTTTTACAGTTTTTTTTTTTTTTTAGTATGGATTTCAAACTACTTGGAAATAACTGAATAGTGTTTCTAGTGATAATATCTGGCAGTGGTATTCAGATTAGAGGATGTTGGGAAGTGTAAAGTGGAGACTTAGTTACCCAACTTCAGAAGTCTCCACAAGTCCTATGGTAGTCGATGAGTGTTAAAAAAACATCCCAGGAGAAAGCTGAAGGTATGTGCCATAAGCATATGTAATTATAATATTCTAGGACTAATAACTGATTTTTGGCAAATATTTTTAAAAAGTCAGTCGGAGCGCGAATATCCCCACGGGAAAGGCCTGACGAGCCTCTGACAACCCTGCGGTGTAGGGGTTAAATCACAAATGCGGATCCAGATGCGGATGTGGATGTTTATTAAATCACAAATGTGGATGCAGATGCAGATGTGGATGTTTAGTAAATTGCAAATTGTGGATGGTACAGGGGTGGATTAGCCAGAAAGATTGCTGGGAAGGATTTCTACTATAAGCTGTTTTGGCAGGGGGGAACTGACGGATATGGGGGTGTGGGTGTGTTGGTTGCGGAGAAATGGGTGGAGTATGTTATGAATGTCATGAGTGTAAGTCATAGGATAATAGTAGTGAAAATTTTGATCGGACAGGTGATGATTTCATTTATATCAGCATATGCTCCACAGGTAGGATTGGATGACGCAGAGAAGGATAGATTTTGGGATGATTTAATACGTGTAGTAAGTGGTATGGGTGATGATGAGGTAGTGGTTCTGGGAGGGGATTTAAATGGTCATGTGGGTGAAGCAGCTCAAGGTTATGAAGGAGTCCATGGAGGATATGCATATGGTGTGAGGAATGCGGAAGGGGAAAGAATACTCGAGTTTGGGGAGGCTATGGACATGATTGTGTGCAACACACATTTTAGAAAAAGAGTGAGTAGATTGATTACATACGAGTCCGGGGGAAATAGTAGTCAGGTAGATTATTTTCTGGTCAGGAGGGTTGATAGGAGATTAGTGAGGGATGTTAAAGTTGTAGGAAGTGAGGAGTGTGTGCAGCAGCACAAACTGTTGATTTGTGACATGGTGCTTAAGGGACGAATGATGAGAAGGAGGACATATGTACCTAGGAGGAAAATATGGAAGCTGGGAAACCAATCAGTAAGGGATGCCTTTTATAGTGAGATGAGGAGAGTGGTGGCTGAACAGGAAGCCGTAGATAGAGATGTTAATGAACAGTATAGAGCCCTTAAGAACAACCTCTTGAGAGTTACCGATGCAATATGCGGTTGGACAAGAGGCCCACCAAGACATAAAGTAACTTGGTAGTGGGATGAGGGTGTAGAAGCTGCAGTTAAGGAGAAGAGAAGGCTTT
>JAGKTI010031230.1:0-12190 GCA_018397915.1 Birgus latro
GGAGTGGACTTTTTGACCTCCACTTGGTGGTAGTGAAACTCAAGGTTCAAGTGAAATGGAGAAGGAGAAGGGAAGGAGAGGAGGAAGTAATCCATACATGGAAGGTAGAAAAGATGCAAGAGGATGGAATAGAAGGCAGAATATAGGAGAGACATGGAAGGGCGATGGGGTAAATATGGTTTAGAGCAGATGAGGGATGTTGAAGGTGTGTGCAAAATATTCACAGAAGAAATCTGTGCAACATGTGAGGTGGTGTGTGGGGTGAAGAGAAAATGAAACGGGGTGCAAGGAACAGGACGGTTAAATGAAGAGGTGAGACAGGCTGTAGAGCAAAAGAAGAAAGCACATAGCCTAGAGAGAGGTTGAGAAACAGGGTCATGGAGGAAGTTGAGAGACAGAAGAAAGAGTTATATATTGAGAGGAAGCGAGGCGAAGAGAGTAGTAAGAGAGACTAAGAAGAGAGTGGATGAGGAATTTGGAAGGAATTTTGAGCGTAAGGTGGAGGGAATGTAAGAAAATGTTCTGGAAAGAGGCAAAGAGAGTTAGACAGGGTGATAAATAAGTCAGGGAGTGACAGATAAAAATACTATATTGCTGAACATAGAGAATGAAAGTAATGCGAGTATAAGTGGCCGGGGCATGGCTGGGAGGAGGAAGGAGGTGAGAAGAAAGAAAGGAGGTAAGAGGAAGGAATCAGCAGGATGGAAGTTGTGGATGCAATTAAGAAATTCAAGATTTGGAATGCCCCAGGAAATGATGGAGTGTGTGGTGAAATGCAGAAGCAAGGGGGAGAGACAGTAGTAGAATGGATATGAAAGAGGTGCAGATTGGCCTGGGAGAAAGGTAAAGTCCCGGAGGATTGGAAGTCAAGTATAATTATTCCTCTACAAAGGAAAAGTGGAAAAAGAAGTGAGTGGCAATCATAGCGGCATTTGTCTTCTTAGTGTACTAGGAAAAGTGTATTGTAGGATACATGTTGACCGAGTTAGGAAAATAGCAGAGGAATTAGTTGGAGAAGAACAGGGATGTTTTAGGAAGGAAAGAGGCTGTGTAGATCATATATTCATCCTAAAGTATTTAGTGGAAAAGTTTCTAGAGAAGGGAAAGAAGTAGTATGCAGCTTTCATGGATCTGCAGAAAGCATATGACGGTGGATAGACAAGGAATGTGAAAGTATTAAGAATATATGGAGTAAATGGGAAGTTGTTGAATGCTGTGAAGAGTATGTATGAGGGTGCTAAGGCTGCTGTGCCTGTGGATAGTGAACTGGGTCATTTTTTCTTTCTGAATGTTAGATTGAAACTGGGCGGTGTCATGTCCCCATGGTTGTTCAGTCTGTGTATGGATGGAGTAATAACAGATATACAACGTAGGGCAGTGGATGTTGAAGAGACCCTAATACGAGAGGACAACATTTGGAAACTCCCTGTACTGTTGTTTGCAGATGATACTGTATTGTTAAATGAAGACGAAGGCGAACTGCAAGGCCTAGTGAATCAGTCTGGAAGAGTGTGTAAGGAACGGAATCTAAAGTTGAATGTAGAGAAGAGTAAAGTTATGATCTTTGAGAGAAATGAAGTCACTAAATGTACAACGAGGCTGGATGAGGAGGAAATGGAAAATGTGAGTGCGTTTAAGTACTTGGGTAGCGTGATGAGTAAGGTTGGAAGTTTATTGGGTGAAGTGCATGAATGGGCACAACAGGGAAGAAGTGTTGGTGGTTCATTGAAAGCAGTGATAGGGAACAGGGAAGTGAGCATGGAAGTAAAAACGTCACTGCATGACAGTATTGTGATACCAACTGTAACGTATGGAAGGGAAGCCTGGACTTGTTAGAGGGACAGAAGTCAAGAGTGAGAGCAGTGGAAATGAGCTATTTGAAAGGAGCATGTGGAGTCACATGGAGAGAGAGACTGACAAATGAGGAAGTGAAGGAGCATTGTGGTGTGGATGTGATAGAAGGCGTTAGGAGAAATACATTGAGGTGGTTTGGGCATGTGGAGAGGATGGAGATCGGAGAACCAAAAAGGAGAGTGTATGCGAGTGAGGTGGAGGGGGGAGAGGGAGGGGGAGGCCGAGAATGAGATGGAGGGATAGAGTGGAGAGGTATACGAGAGAGGGTGGTGTGAGCTGAAAGCAAGGTGGTGAAGTAGCCCTGGACAGGGCGACATGGAGGCGATTTGTTTGTGGCCACCCCTTACGGGATTCAGCCGTCTGGCAATAGGCTGGTGACTGGTTCACGAATCGCAAGCAGACTGTAGCGATAATTGGCGAATCATTAAAATGACTTGAAGTAACAAAAGGAGTTCTTCAAGAGTCATTTCTAAGACCAGTTATTTCCACTATTCATATACTTGATGTGGAAAATAGACTCATTTCTATGGTAGCGAAATTTGCAGTTGACACGAAGATTGGAGGAAAAGTAATTACGAAAAGAGACTGCGAATTTATACAAAACGACCTGAATAAGTTAATAAATTGGAGTGAGAAGTGGCAGATGAATAATTCAGTAAAGATAAAAGTCACACTTTGGCGACAAAAACGTTAAATAATAATACTGCATGTTCAATATTCCACTGACAGAAGTAAAGAAGGAGAAGGATTTAAAGTAACGACCTCAGAAACTCCAAACAGTGTACAGCAGCCAGGAACAAGGCAAATAAAATGTTCAGCCTTAAAACAAGAAAGCTGGATTATAAAATGCCCGATGTAATCTCTAAGCTTTATACGTCAAGAGTCAGACCACATCTGGATTACTGTGTGCAGCAACGTTCTCCCCTCGAGACAGGCCCGAGAGAGTGTGTTGTTGCTGCTGGTGATTTGCCCCACAACAGTGGTGGGTACACGGGCAAACAAGAGAGCCCGTCAGATATCGGCAGGTAAGAAAAAGATAGGAAAAAAAAAAAAAAAAAGGGTAAAACGGCCGTGACGGTGTCCAGACAGGCAGGAAGGCAAGGGAGATGGCAGATGGATGGAGCAGATGGCAGGCAAGTTAGGAGAGCATCCTGGTCGGAATATAGTTGATCATTGCTGCTTGATCTGGATCAGTAACGATCTTCCCACGGATACTGACTTCTTGAGCTGGAGAGAGGGTGTTGGAAATGTAAGCCTCACGGATCTCCTGACAGAGCTGCCGGTAGATAAGAGGCGGAGTGTCGTGATCGTCTACTGGATCCAGGTGAGAGGAGTGACTCGATGCGCTCGGCGATGTTGGAAGGGTCAGCCTTGCGTTTCCCACCCTTCTTGTTCTTGTTGTTGTTCTTCTTCTCCTTTGGTGGTGGTGGTGGTGGGAGGGGGGAAGAGGAGCGAGAGACGTCGTCGGTAGGTGACGGAAGATGCATGCACCTCCACACCGCCAGCAGCAGATGGAGAAGACGAGGACGGGGGCTCCCAAGTGTCCAGATGGACAGAAGGGATGGGAGAAGAGACCCGCCCCTTCTCAGCTCCTAACGGTGGTGAACCTCGACGACGGTCTCTATATGGTCCAGTTCCATGGCCTGGGACGGTGCTGGGTCGGTAGTTGGAAGGCCGTCAGTGGCAGTAGCGCCAGTCGCCCAATTGAGAGGGGCATCCAGCTGCAGCCGTTTCCGCAGTGTCGTGTGGGGTGGTGGTGGCTGCTGCCGTCGGGCCTAACGCTCCTGACGAGGGAGGAGACTTGTTTCACGGGTAAAGCTTCGAGGGTTGGCAAGGCATGGAAGGCAGTTCTCCTCAAAGATTTGAGGGAGGAGAACAGCCAGAACCGCCTTGTCACCCCCACTAAAAGCTTCAGCTGTCGCAATATACATCGCAACGATGGTAGTGATCTCTCCAGAACCCCCAGGACTCCCCAGGCCGGCGTCCCCGGGCCGGGGGGCGCCGCCGTGCATGGGCAGAGCCCTTCACAGCGACACCTCCCGGCCCAGTGACATCCCTAGCCTCGGGACATTTGGGAGCCTGAACGAGACAAAACTCCACCGTCTACCCCTCGAGACAAAACTCCACCGTCTACCCCTCGTCTAACGAGCGCCGGAAATGCTGTGCATTTGGCAAAGCTGTGTACGAAGACATTAGCGCCAGTGTCCTGGTGCGTGATGAATCCATAACACGCCCTCACGTTGTACAAACGCACGGTTCTGATCTTAGCGGCTCCCGGCGGCTTGGTTCTGCTGCTGGGTGCCCCTCCTCACCGGGTCACAGGCACAAGCAGAAGCGCTGGAATTCTCGTGGAGCTCGGGCATTGTGGCCATTGGCCAGGCCAAGCGATGCACGGAGAGTGGAGAGAGTGTGACAGAGAGCCAGGAAAATGATACCATAACTACGAAATTTACCCTATGAAGAGTGACGAAAGAAAGTGAATACTGTATGCGAAGAATCATGGGAGGTTTAATACAAGTATTTAAAATTCTTTAAAAATTTGACGATGATAAGTATGATACTTTGTTCAAAATACAAGAGGAAACTGTAACTAAAAGTAATTGAATGAAACTCAAAAGTATGAGATATAACTCTCTTACAGAGAAAAGTTACTCTAATATTCGCGTAGTGGACCAATGGAATAGGTTACCATGAACAGTAATTAGTGCAAACAGTACTGATAATTGTAAAATTCGGTAAGATAAATATTTTGAAACTATAGGTCATAACTAATTGAGTATTGTTTATTACTTTCCAGGATGTGAGACGTTTTCATAATAACGAGAACAGTCGGCGATTGTGTTTGTTTCTCTTTAACATACGTGTAGAACAGATATTACACAGTGCAAAGTCGTTCCTCTTCTGCATCGTCTATAAAATTTCCATGCTTGTTCTTTCTAACAACCATGGTGGTTTTTTGTTGTATATTTTTCCTGACGGTTGTGCCAATGGTAAAATGGGTGGGGGAGAGCCTTCCTCTTTTCTACCCGTTTCTCATACACATCTCTTAGATCTAAATATTAGTAGCACTTTTTACAATATATAACCTCGTCATAGTCAACGGACCTCCTGTCATCTCTCCTTCCTATACTACTTCTATATACTAACCATCCCGACCCCCTCTCACGACCTCACTGTAACCTTCCCTCTCTCAGCCTTTACCCTTCCTCCCCGCACTTTTACACATTTCCATTTCACTGTTTCCTTACACTAGGTTTATTTTTTCCCAACAAGCTGTTTGTGTTCTTAATCCTTAATATGAACATCCGTTTAATGTATCTGTGTATATATCATCATGATAAATTAGGCTATGTACTGGTAATGCAGAAAACAAATATTTATTACCGCTGTCGGTGATGAAATCAGCATTCTACCTGAGACTGTGACCTCGTTCCAGGTCTTTTTTGGTATGTCTCTCTCAGATCTATCTCTGACGTTCACACTTATCCTGTGTATCCAACTGTCCTCTTCCGTCCTCTTAACATGTCCAACCGTCACCCTCCATACCCAACTGTCCTCCTCTCATCACTACCAGTCCATCCCAATCTGCTCCTCATCACAACACCAAAATATTCAAGTTCCATCCCACCTTTCAAGTCCTCAATCGCAATTCTGGCCACCCCCAAAGGCCTCGCATTTAAGGTCACACTACACATCCGTTTAATAGTTGTCATTTCTTTATGCTTGGGTCTATAAATATCGTTTTCTTTTACTAGCCAAATCTCACTACCATACAGCATCACACTCCTAAAACATGCCACCTAAAAGGATCCTTAGCACGGAGAGAGAGCCCTCTCACTGTTAAAAGAGGTAACAGTTCCTTGAACCTTCTCCAATCACTTCTTACCCTAGCCACAGAGCTAGCTCCTGTCCCACGTCCAGCACATAACATGTCCCCCAAATATAAAATTTCCTTCACAGACTTAAGAAACTCTCCAGCAAAATGACTCCTTTCATGCAAGACAATCTCTACGTGCTCTCACCATCACATCCCACACGCGAAATCGGCATTACTTTGCAGCATGCCTCTAATAGCACCACATCTCTTATAACAAGCACTGCAGAAGATGGAGTTACTTCCCATACTCTTGTGAGGAACTGCACACAGATATAGGCCTACTCCCTTTTCTTACAGTGCGACCACAAGCCTTAGGTATCATCATTTTTGTTTTATCTGCATTGACTCTTAAACCCTTGTGCCCCATTCTGTGTCTCCTCATCCTAAATCTTTCGTCCACCTCCCTTTCATTCTCTACAGTCAACGCCAAGACATCAGCATAAAACATCTATCAAGGAAGTCCATTTCTGAAGTCGCATGAGAGAGATTCAAGCACCAGGAAAAACAATAAGGGGCTCAAGATTGATTCCTGATTCACGCCAACATCCATAGAAAGCTCATCACATAAATATATATTCATTTACACCTGGGTGCAAGCACCCCCATACATAATTACAACCACTCGAAGCAGCCACTCCTCGATCCTAAGCATTCTAATTGCCCACTTCGCCTCCTCCCATGGGACTCTGTCAAAAGCCTTTGCCCATTGAGCAAAAAGAAAGTACAACTCCCTTTTCTTTCCTACACATATTTCCTGAAGTTGTCAGACAAGGAATATAGCATCAGTGGTCGCTCTGTGTGGCATAAACCCAAACTGCATTTCATCAGTATGCTGTCTTTCCCCCACCATACTTTCTAGGACCCTCCCCATTACCCTCATTATCTGGTCCAAAAGTTGTATGACTATAATTTCCTTATTCCAGGACATCATCCTTTACCTTACACAGTGCCTAGGGTGGCCCTTAGCTCCAGGGAGAAATTTAAACCAGAGAAATTTCTTGCGCTTACATCGGGAATCGGTTACTCCTCTCGAAAAAAATATTTCAACTGAAATTTCAGCAAAACCGTTCAGCGTTTACCCACTGCACATCGGGCACAAAATTCTGCCGAGGGGGCAGTCCCATAACCAAGTGCGCATGCAAACACAGCTCATAGACAGTACGTTTCTGGTATCATACATTCCTTTACTCTTCGAAACTGAGTTTGTTATTAGTTATCTAACCACAAATTACCTGTTTTTTCATTCCCAGACTCGATCGATGTCGAGGTCTACAAGACAGAAAATAGACTTTTTGTGATCCAGTTGTTGAAGATCACTGGTTCCAAACTCCCATCTCAAGGAAATGTTTTTGCCGTGATGCTTCACCAACTATTCCCTCCCCAAAAGATGATATGCCAGGCCAGCGCGTCAGTGATGGATATGTTGATAGAGTATCAGGAAAACGTCGCCACCAAAGTAGAGAATCTCTGCAAGGAATATTAGCTGCTGAAGAAAGGCAAGACATGACGATCAGAGGCCCAAATACATCATGAAGAAGAATTATTGGCTCAGTTGAAGGATTTGTTCGATGTCTCCCACAAGGATGCCCTCCACATGATGACCAATGCTGAAGACAAAGCCTTTTTCCTTGCTCAGTGTGAGCCGGTTGATGTGGTTCCAGGGGTTTCGTGGGCTCTGAGCTTGCAGCTTAAGAAAAAAGGGCAATGGAGTGAGGGCAGAGGCTTGAGAAATGGTTTCATCACTGACAAGAGGAGGCATCAATGTCGTCAGCCACTGTCCAGTTGGATTCCAGCATCAGCAGTGGAGAGAGCAGTCTGACTCGTTCAGCGGCTGCATCTACCAGCACTGAGGGCAGTGATGACAAATTCAGCAGTGCAAGTTTTCTGAAGTGGGCGAAGAGAGGAACAAAGTCAGTTGTCACGTCAGATGTTCCTTTATCTCTTGACCAAACCAATGTCACTGATCAAGATGCAGCCTACATTCTCACAGATACAGCACGTGTCCTTGGCAATGACGCTGGAGAGTTAGCATTGAACATATCAACTATCAGACGCAGAAGGGTGGACTTTCGACAAAGCAGGTCCCAAATTCTGAAAGTGGAGTTCAAACCAGAGGGGCCACTTGTTTTCCACTGGGAAGGCAAACTCATGGAGGATCTGATGACCAAAGAACACACTGATCTCCTTCCAATCTTGTGTTTGGAAGTGGCTCCTTGCAGATGCTCCATGTTGCCAAACTGTCAAATGGAACTGGTTGTCAAACCGCAAAAGACATTGCCAGAACAGTGGAAGAATGGGGCCTCACCAAGAGAATTGCAGGCATGGGATTCAACACATCAATGTCCAGCACCAGCTGGCAATCTGGAGTATGTGCCCTCTTTGAACAAGAAGTTAGGAAGGACCTGCTCCCTTTCACCTGCCACCACCATGTCCTGGAGCTCGTTGTTCAGGCAGTGTTTACGACAGTGATGGGTTCTTCATCTGGTCCTGAAATTGGAACTTTCAAACTATTCCAAGCCCAATGGGAGCCTGTTGATCAGCAAAACTTCCGAAGTGGTGTCTCGAACTCTGAGGTGGCATGAGTCCTCAAGGTCGTCAAAGACAAAATGCTGGTAGGGTCTGGTCTACCGCACCACTGAAGAAGAAACATTTCGTGAGGGACAGCTATCAAGAGTTGCTGGAACTAACAGTCATGTTCTTTGGCACAGTCCCTCCTTAAGGAAACTGGTTCTGCTCCCAGGGTCCAGTGCACCAGTCCCGATGGATGGCCAAGGTGATTTACCAACTGAAGGTTTGGATGTTCTATGGATAATTTCAGCTGACATCAAAAGAGGACACTTCGGAGCATAGCTGTGTTCATGGCCCGTGCTTGGAATGAAGCTCCCCCCACCACCTGCATGCCTCAGAACGATTTTCAGATGCTACAGAAGCTGAAAAGATATAGTGAAGTCGATGTAGCTGTTGGAAAGGCTGCATTAGCCAAAGTCGCGTCTCATCTTTGGTATCTCTCGGAGGTGGTGGTCGCCTTGGCTTTCATCGAAGACAGAGGTCCCACTGAAAGCAAGCAGCATATGGTAGAGGCAATGAAGGCCAACTCTGGAGTTGATGTCCCACCTAAATGGGCCACACTCTTTAAGCACGTGACAGTTGGAGTCTCCTTGGAAGACTTTGTGGCGGTAAACACCAAGAAGCATTGAATGCATGAATACTGACTGGAACACAGAATGGCCACCGAAGACTTGGAAGGAAGAAGAAGTCTTCATGAAGGCAGTTGAGACAGTCCAGCAACTCTGTATCACAAACGATCATGTTGTGCGAGGTGTGGCACTAGTCCAAGAGTACAGGGGCACCTTGACCAAGGAAGAGCAGCAACTCCAGTTCTTCCTACAGGTAGTTAAGGACCACCGCCGCCGATTCTCGGATGCACGAGGGTCAACCCTGGTCAGAATCGGGCAACAATGAGTGGCCTGCCACCACGATACCCTAGCAATAAGTGCTATTACTCCATTGTGAGAGGAACCCCTCTGCAGCAATGGGTTGATAACTTGTGACCCGATGTGCAATGGGTAAATGTTGATGGATTTAGCTGTAATTTACATATGAGAGTTTTCTCAGGAATAAGAACAGGTTAACATTATAGGCGCATAACTTTTTCCAAAGAGAAATTCAAGGACAACCTTATCATACACATTTATAATCACACTCAGCCAGTTCTTTGGGACAACACACTCATATATAATCAAATTTATCAAATCTATAAATCAACCTACTTTTGTATCTGCTGAGGCCTTCAACATTTCAGCAGTCAACGCAGACACACCCACTGCCTTCCCCAGCTGCATCCTGTCAATTGCCCTGCTCACATTCGCAGCATCAATCAAAGGCCAATGATCAAACGCTGGATCAAAACCTTCCCTGTTCCAGTCAAACTCCTCATTCAACAACAGTTTACAGTATAACGTTCTCTCTAGGCATCTGTGTTGTACTTACTGTTCGTCACTAACTTTCCTTCAGTCTTCACACACTGCTCTCCTATGATGTCCTTGTTTTCCCTCTTCACCTATTTTCCCACCTTAAATACCACTTTCTTCCGTTCAGCACTATTTAGGTTATCCAGCAAAAACCTCTGAGACACAGATTTAGCTCTGTGTACCTCCACTAACCTAAGGCCTGGCAGCCAATTATTCCTCTTTGTTACCAAACCTTTTCCATTCCCAGAAAAAAAAAAATCTTTTCTCTCTAACTGCAGTTTCTAAAACCTCATCCCACCACCACATTACCATATGCCTTGGAGCACCTCTTGTTTATCATACACTGAATCAGTAACTCTCAAGAGATTGCTCTTGAGAATTCTGTACCTTTTATTAACATTTCTGTAAACAGCTCCCTATTAAACCACCACTCAGCTCAAAATCGTTATAGAAGGCATCCCTTACTGCTTATTTTCTCAGCTTCCATATTTTCCATTTGGGTGCATAGATCCTCTTCTTCACCACCCGCACCTTCAGCACCATGTCACATATCAGTAGTTTGTACTGTTGCAAATATTCTTCACTCCCTATAATTCTAACATCCTTCACCAACGTCCTATCAGCCCTCCTGACTTCAGACGCATATGTAATCAGCTTACTTTTTCTTTTCCTAAAAGGTATGTTTTGCACAATCATGTCCACTGCCTCCCCAAATTTGAGTATCCGTCTCCCGTCTGTATTCCTTGTACCATATGTGCATACTCCAAGAACCACTTCATATCCCTGAGCTGTTTCTTCTACATGTCCAGTTAAAGTTCCACCCAAAACCACAGTCTTACCGTCCCCCATGGCACCAACCACATGTTTTAAGTTATCCCAGTATCTATCTTTTTCTTCATCATCCAGATAACCTTTGGAGCATATCCCGATACACCTTTTTTTTTTTTTTTAATGCAAGGGAGAAGAAAAAAAAACAATATGAAAGAGAGCCAAATTAAAGATCCGTTCATTTCGAGATGCCTGGACACACTGCGTTTGAAGGACTGGAGATCATAAGAAGTAGGAAATACAGACAGAGGAAGACAGTTCCTGAAATCATGACTTTAACAAACAATATTTTCACTGCTGTTATGCTTCCAGTTACTCTCATTACATCATGACATATTCCACCCATTTCTCCTCAACCAGCACACCTACACCACCATATCTATATACAATTCTCCACTAAAATAGTTTTTATCACTCATCCATCCATCATCCATGAGGAGCGTAGGAGCCCGGGGCTAGGCAACATTTTCCTGGCATTTAAGCCTCATTCATCCCTGAGTGGCATAACGTGAGCAGTAAACCCCAACCATCCGTAGGAGATAAACCTACACCGGCTCAATCCGACTGGTGCTCCTTAATTACCCACTAAACCACCAGGCGCCATAATTTGAATATATGGTTACCACCCAGCATAGGAAATGGTTTCCTGGTGTACAGGAAACCCTCTGGCTTGCAACTCAGTGTAGAGTCATCAACAGGCAGAAGGAAGCGGAAAGAAGGAATGAAAGAAAGACCGAAGAGGAAGCTTTTACCTATTATTAATGTAATTATTTTGGGGCGCTCAGTATCCATTCACTCGATGTAGAGCTGCTGTCGGGTGTCTGCCCTCTCCTCTCCTCCACCATTCTTTCCTTACATCCTCTTCTGTCTTCTGTCCATCAATTCTTCCTCGTCCTTCTGCCTGCGGGTGTCTTTACTGTTAGTGTGTGTGCGCACGCACACACCTGCTAAGTCACGAGTGATGACGTCATCGGAAGGTTCCTGTGGTATGCAACCGGGAGCCTTGGCAGTTCACGTCGTGAAGGCGGCCGGTGAGTGTGGTTTGCCTAGTTCCTACACTGGTAGCAGAGTGTAGTTGCGAGAATGGCGTCGTGTTCGACCAAGTTGCTTCCAAAACTTGAAAATGATTCTACATATGAGAGCTGGAAAAAAAAAAAAAAATTGGCATTTGTTGCGAACTAACGGACCTAGCAACAGAAAAACAAGCCTTAGCTATTCACCTGTCATTGTGTGGAAGAGCGAGGGTGGCGTCTTCGCAGATTGAAACAGATGTTCTGAAGCAGAAGGATGATGTTCAGACCCTGCTGAAAAAATTAGACGGTTTATTTCTCGTGGACGAAGGACGTCGACAGTTTGCAGCGTTTTATGAGCTATACAACTTCAGAAGAGCCAGTGATATGAACATTCGGGAGTTCGTAACAGAATTTGAGCATGTTTACTTCAAATTTACCAAGCAGGACATGGAACTGCCAAATTCTGTGATGGCTTTTATGCTCTTAGCTGCATGCAAACTTTCAGACAGTGAACGACAACTAGTGATGTCCGCGATAACTGAGGTGACATACGAAAATATGAAATCTGCCCTGAATCGTATTTTTGCTGGTGAAATTGGCAGGCAGAACGAGGCATCGGTGTCCGCCCGGGAGGTGAAAGACGAACC
>JAGKTI010031231.1:0-12190 GCA_018397915.1 Birgus latro
GGACTAGAGAGGAGAGGAGAGGACAGAAGACGGAGGAGATGAGAAGGGGGGAGGGGAGGGAGGAGATGCGAGGAGAGACAGGAGGAGAGGACAGGTGAAGGAACAGAGGACAGTACCCTAAACAGAAGAGAAGGTATTTATTTTCATTAATATTCCTACCATACCTGGCTAATATCTTCAAGGTAAGGAGAGATAAACCAATACTGATTAAATTTGTGTAAACTGCTACCTGTAAAAAGTATATGGACCAGAAAGATCTAAGCGATGGATGATAACTTATGTAGGTGGCATTTTTACCTGTCATCAGTGTTTTCTTGGGAAATAATAACACGCTGACACACGGTTATGGCGGAAATTGGGGTTATGGACGTCGTAAATGGAAGGGAAGATAATGGTGAAGATAGAGGGTGCCTTGGTAGGAGGGGAAGAGGAAGGAAAGGCCCGGAGGAAGAGAAGAATGAGGAGTTGAGGAATAAGATGACAGGAAAAGGAAAGATACGGAAAGAGAGAAAAGAGAATAGATTACGTTAAGAGAGTGGCGATGTGAGGAAGGGAGAGAAGGGATGAAAGAAAACAGGAGAAGGGAGGAACTGAGAGGAAAAAAGAAATATGACAAGGAAAGACAGGAAAAAAGACCAGAACAGCAGTAAGAAAAGAGCAGAAGAGAGGAGAGGAGGGGAGAGAAGAGAAAAGGACAGGAGGGGAGAGAAGAGAAAAGGACACGAACCAGAGGCGAGAGGAGGACAATATTAGACAGAAGAGGAGGGGATAGATTAAAGGAACGACGTGGAGTAAATGATAAGAGAGGGGTGGAGGGGAAAAAGAAGCAGAGTTATCAAATATGCCTTGAAATATTGTTGTTTAATCAAATGATCTGCGTCCTTGTTCATTTTCACCACCGATCGACGATTTTATTCAGCTTGTGAGAGACTCTTTGAACTGGAGGGGTTAGATAAAACCTTCATTAAAACCTTCAACCCAAGGGATCATTTCTAAGTAAAATATAATCGTCTGGAAGGAGCACGAACACAGCAAATAATGAACCAGTCTTAAATACCTCATCTTTCCACCACAAGAGGTCTCCACTGAACTGAATGAAATCGTCTGAAGGCAGTAAGAAGAAAACAAGTACAACAGTAATAGATGCGGGAGCTTCAGGGTACTTTGGTTAATACTTCTGGTGTGGTGTGATGTGGTGTGGGAGAGTGACTGACTGTTCTGTGATGTGGTGTGATGTGTGGCGTAGTGTGGGAGGATGACTGTGTGTGGTGTGGTGTGGCTTGGTGTAGGAGAGTGACTGTGTGTGGTGTGGTGTGGTGTGGGAGGGTGACTTTCTATGGTATAGTGTGGTGTGGTGTGATGTGATGTGGGAGAGTGACTGAGCGTTCTGTGGTGTGGTGTGGGAAGATGATTGTGTGGTATGGTGTGAGAGGGTGATAGGGGTGTGTGGTGTGGTGTGATGTAGGAGTAACTTTGCGTTCTGTGGTGTGGGAGGGTGGTGTGGTATGGTGTGGCAAGATGACTTTGTAATATATACGAGATGGTGGCGTAGTGTGGTGTGGGAGGGTGACTTTGTATGGTATGAGATAGGAGGGTGGCGTGGTGTGGTGTGGGAAGGTGACTCTTATATGGTGTGGTATGAGTGGGTAGTGTGGCGTGAGAGGGTATTGTGGTGTGAGAGGGTAGTTTGGTGTGAGAGGATGGTGTGGTGTGGTGTGGGAGGGTGACTGTCGTATGGTGTGGTGTGGGAGGGTAGTGTGAAGTGATGCCTCGCGTCCGAAAATTGTTAGGGTTAAGCAGAGAGAGAGAGAAAGGCATCCTCGACATCCTAGGGCAAATTAAATCGTGTAGTGCCAGCAGAAATGAACTACTAAAGGTGTAGAATTGCCGGGATAAGGAGCAGGAAGGGCAGGTAACGTGATTTGGGGGAAACAGGGATTTAGTGGTGAGGGGTGAATTTGAGGGAAGGGGAGAGGGAAAATGAAGGCAGAAGAGTTGAGAGGACAAGAAGAGAGGCGAGGAGAGGGAGAGGGTGTGAGGAAGGTAGGCAGAGGGAGAATGATGATAGGAGGGGATAAGAGGGAAGGAAAACCGGGGGAGTGGAGAGATAAGAAGAGAGAAGATGAAGGAAGATAAACCTCAAGATAGCAAGGAAGAATGAGATGTTAGAGGAAGGAAGGAGGGGAAAGTAACAAGAGGAAAAAAAATGAAGAGGAAAGGAAAGAAGTAGAGAAGAGGAAAACAGAGAAAGAAATAGAAGAGGAAAGGAAGGGGGAAGAAATTAGAGAAGAGGGAGAAAGGGATAGAAAGGGAAGAGAGAAAAGCAGAAAATATAAGAGATAGGAGGAAAGAGGTGAAGAGAAAAGAAGGGAGAAGAGAGAGAAGGGAGAAGAAAAAGCGACGGGAAAAGAGAGGAGAGGAAGAAAAGGAGAACAGGAAAGGAAGAGAGGGGAAGGTAGAGAAGAAAGGGGAGGAAAGGGAAATAAAGGTGATGAGAGAAAAGCAACAAATGTGAGAGAGAGAAAAGAAGAGAGAAGAAAAAGAGAAGAGAAAAGAGAGGAGAGGATGGAAGGTAGATAAATGATATGGATAGAAAGCGTGTCAGTAAAACCGTCAGGTAATGTTATTCAGAAAGGCTTAGGAGGCCCGTAAAGAAATGGAGAGAGGAAGGGGTGAGATTGTTACGTGAAGGAAAGTAGGAGAGGAGGATGAGGAAAGGAGATGGAGAGATAATTGTTTGGAGAGAGGAAGGAGGAGAGAAATGGAGAGGCAATTGTCAGTGTCGTTGCACTCCATAAGCTGGAATGGCGCAGGTTCAAAATGGCGTCCTGTATGTAAGGTATAGGAGCATTCGCGCGAGAACGGTGGCAAAACTTAGTTCTAAGCTTCTGAACTAAAAGACCTTTGCTATTGAAGTGCAAAACCACTCGCACAGTCTTGCTAACCTTCGTAGGAGTCGCAAAATCGAACCCCCAAAGTTTCGATTTTTTCTTTCTTCATCAGTCATAATCCCTAAATAAAAAGGCGTACGCTAGCGTACTATACACCAAAAGGTTGCTTGTCAAATGTTGATGTTTCTTTTCATGTTTAGAAAAGCATTCATGCTACGGTTCGCGAGTCACGACCTGAAAACCGCATCATGGTCACCCGCAAGTACGCCATGCTGTGCGATATTAGTTAGCTACAGCTCGCGTACAGTTAAAGAACAACGACAGACACAGAACAACTCACACAACACAGAACAGACAAGACAACACACAAGAACACACAACACACATACACAGAACAACACGCAACACACACAGCCCCCTCTCACGGTCACATCACACAACACTGACGGGCCCGCTAAATGCATAAGGCCCGTGCATCCGCTATGCGGATGCGAATCTACAACGAACGAACGAACGCGTACAGTTAAAGAACATACCAAGACACTTCTTTTCACGGGAAAGCACCCTCCTTTCAGTCTTTCAGTA
Organism: Birgus latro; assembly: GCA_018397915.1. NCBI lineage: Eukaryota > Metazoa > Arthropoda > Malacostraca > Decapoda > Coenobitidae > Birgus > Birgus latro. The sequence continues at coordinate 3,477 of JAGKTI010031231.1, forward strand.
TGCTATGCATGTAACAATTCAAATCTAACGTTCTTTATGCATAAATATACTTCTAAAAAATGATCATAAACAAGAAAACGAAAATTTTCTTCTAAAATGATTGTCAAGAAATAGGAATGGCAAAAGTGCACTGATAAGAGATGAAAAAAGAACAGAAACAAGAGAGCATTCAGGATGGGAGGAAATTTAGAAATATACCCATTAATACTCATACATTCCACCAGCTACAAGTCTGTGGCTAAAGTGTGGAATGCAGTAATGGGTATAAGTCTCCAAATCTCCTCCAACCCTGAATGCTCTCTTGTTCCTGTGCTTTTTCCATCTTTTATCTGCGCACTTTTGCCACTCCTATTTCTAAACAATTATAGAAGATAATTTGTGTTTTCTAGTATGGAGGGAGGGAGGGAGGAGGAGGGGAAGTTGGAGAAAGAATCGTGTGGAGGGAGGGGGGGGGGGAGGAGATGAAACGATAATAATCGCATGTAGAGAAGGAAGAGGAGAGAAAACGGAGAGATAATCGTATAAAGGGAAGAAGAAAGGAGATGAGACAATCGCAGGGAGAGAGGGAGGAGGAGAGAAAATGGAGACAGTTGTACGCGGTGAGGGAAGACAGAGCAAAAAGGAGCACAAAGGAAAGCAAACAGCAACAGACCTGTTGGTCCTTTCGTGGCTGTTTGGTATAGGGAAGGTTATAACCGACAAAACAAATATATCAACTAAAGACTTGGACGGAAAAGCAGAAAGGCTCCACCCCACCCACCAAACCCTCCAGCCGAACCCGGAAGGGAATAGTGAGAAGGACCACCACGCAGCTATGAAAAACAGTAATGGAAATTTTTTGGGAAAGAAGGAAAGGAAATTATATTCTCACTATCTACCTGAAAGGGAGAGTAACATTAAGTCAGCAGTATTTATCGCTGTTGTTCGGCAGTTGTATTTTCCAGGCTCTGAAAAAGAAAAAAGTAATGTTCATTACAGAAATGTGTTATTCAGGAGTGAACATGCTGGGGGGGCGGGGTCAGATGACAGATACTTTTCCAATCGATTTTTGAAGGTTAATACTATATCATAGTTTACTACATTTGAGGACAGTTTGTTCCATATATTTACAACACTCTATTAAAGAAAATATTTTAGTTTAATGTGACTGAAATCGTTTGCCGATAATTTTATGCCTATTACCTCTCGTATAGTTTGAGTGATAAACTGTGAAATAGCCATTGATGCCATATTATTCGTGTCCTTTGAATATTTTGAATACTTGAATTAAATCTCCTCGTAACCTTTGTTTAGTTAGGGTAAAGAGATTCAGGACTTCTGATAGTATATTTCTCAATCTTGGTATCATCCTTGTCACCCTTTCAAGTTTCTCCAAATCCTTTTTATAATGTAATACAGTGACCAAAATGGAACGCAATACCCCAAGTATGGGAGTACTAAGGAGTTATGCAAAGTGACGACGATGTTATCGGATTTATATTGAAATGCGCTGCCTGTGAATCCAATCATTTTCATTTTTTTTTTTTTCAGCTTCCGTACATTGCTTCGTTTCAAATTATTTGCTATTATAACTCGTCTTTTTCATGGTTTACCCAATCAGGTTGGACATTATTCATGTTATAACTAACTCTTACATTTTTATTGCCAATGTTTACATTTATTAATACTGAAATCCATTTGCCATGTTTGGGCCCAGTTGAACACTTGATCACAATCTCTGTGAATTGCCTGCATCTGCGATTTTGTATCTGTCCTGTTACCTATGTTAGTATCGTCAATAAATTTTGAAATCTTGCAACATAATCCTTCATCAGTATCATTTATGTATATTAAGAAAAGAATAGGACCGAACACTGAACCTGCGACACTCCACTTGTAACCTTTATTCAGTCTGGCTCTTTTCCATTTATCACAACTCTGCTTTCGTCCAGTGAGCCAATCTTCTACCCACCCAAGCACAGTGCCACTGAAACTATGTGCCTTTAGCTTCAAAAGGAGTTTTATGTGTGAAACTTTGTCAAAACCTATTGAAAATCGAGGTAGACAACGTCAACAAATTTTATCTCGTCGTACATGTTCAATACATCATTGAAAAAGTCCAACGGAGTCGTGAGGCAAGAGCAGTTATTCTGAAAACCTTGTTGCGAATCTTTGGTGAGATTATTTATTTCTAAATGTTTAACAAACGTGTCTCAGATAATAGTTTCAAACAATTTGCACACCACTGATGTTAAGCTAATTGGGTGGTACTTTTCAAGTCCTGCTCTATTGCCCTTTTCCAGTATTGGAGTTAGACTACTTTTGCAAACTTCCATTCGTGTGGAGCCTTACTGCTCTTTAGTTATAAGTTAAAAAGTCCAGATAAAAGTTGATATTTCATTCTGTAGTTCCTTTAATATCATCATCATCATCATCATCATCAAAATATGGACCTCCTTTTCCACCCTAGGGCAGGGTGAGGAGTAGCAACGTCCAGACAGCCTAATTTGGCCCAATCCAATGAGCCACGCTTCCATTTGCTCACCACTGAAGCCCCCGGAATCCTGGCCGTATCTGATACGCCAAAAACACTCATCATATTCTGTAGTTTCACATAAACATATCCGATAGAGTCAATCCGGACGCGTCACGTTAAAAAGGGTGCCAAATCGCTGATCATGCACTTCTTACAACATTCATCCAGCCAGGCCGATCTCTTGTCAGTCCCCTAGCCTTACAGACTTCCATTCCTCTTTTCCTCATACACTCATCCACCATATCCTTGCACCTTATCCTAGGCCTACCTCGCCGCCGCCTCCTTCATATTCGCTCAGATATACCTTTTTCGCCACTCAGTTGTTATGCATTCTCTCAACATGACCATACCATCTTAGTACACTCTCTTCGATTCTGGTGTCCACAAACTCCTCACTCCACATCTTTCACGAACGAAATTATTTCGTATCCTATCCACTCCCTGTACTCCACATACATTCCTTAGCAGGCCCATCTCCACTGCTCTTACTCTTGGCTTTTCATTTTCGTGCCACACCATAGTCTCACATCCATTTGTTAAAGTTGGCACTAACACTTTCATGTAAGCCTCGTGCAGCTGCAACACTCAAGCCTCTGTTTCTTATGAAGGCATAGCACCAACTACTTTCCTTCCTTGTGTCACTCTACTTTCCGCTTCAATTGCACATTTTCCTCTCTTTTTTGTCGGTGTACCCGGGTATTTGAACTCTCTCACCAGTTCCTGTCTCTCTCCATTCACTATAACATCACACTGAGATTCACATTCTCTCTCAAAAAGCATTGCTTTACTCTTTTCTACATTTAGTTTCGAGGCATGACTCTCGCAGACAGTAGCAAAACACTGCACTAGTTTACCAAGTTCTTGTCCGGTATTTGCAAGCAGTACTGCATCATCAGCATACAACAAATTTGAGACATTCCATCAATCACCATTCATTACCAGTGCCATCCCTCTCTCCATTACTCGTGTTTTTACTTCTCTCATCACCCCATCCATATATATATTGAACAACCACGGGGACATCACACAACCTTGTCGTACGCCCACACCAATCGTGAACCATTCATTTAGATACCCATTAACCCTTACACATGCTTCACTACCATCATAAAAATTCCTGACGGCACCTAGCAGCTTACCATCTACACCGTGCATGCGCAAAACCTTCCACAATCCTTCTCTGTCTACTTTGTCGTATGCTTTTTCCAGATCCATGAATGCCATAAACACCATATAGTCCTTCTCACAAGCCTTCTCCAGTGGAGGAAAAGAGGAAAAAGTGGCTAGAGTGGTTACAGGACAGGGGTTTAATTGAAATAACTGAATATATTGAGAGCAAAAAGCACGTAAAGAGACTAGTGAAGAGGAAAAAGGAGGTAAATGATGGTCTAGGAAGAAAAATGAATGCTAATTACCAGTTCTCCGAAAATAGGAAGTTGTTCTGGAAATAGGTGCGGAAACGTAAAAGTGACAGCAGAAAGAAATGTGAAAGTGTGAAGGATGTAAGTGGAAGATTATTAACCCATGGGTATGAAGTATGGACCAGATGGAAAGAATATTTTGAAAGCGTGATGAATGCGAGTAGAAAGAACAGAGCGGTTGTAAACATGATTGGTTTTGAGGGTGTGCAGCGAAGGAATGCAATGCCAGGAAACGTGACACTCGCACAGGTGAAGAATGCTGTGATGCAGCTGAAAAATGGGAAAGCAGCTGAGTTGATGAAATATATGCGGAAATGAATAAGTCTAGTGGAGAGAGCGGAATGAAGTGCTCGTTGGAGATCATTATGTAAGAAGGTATGGATGAGAGAAACTGCGCCAGCAGAGTGGAAAAAGGCTGTGACTGTACCCGTTTACAGAAATAAAGGTGAGCAAAGTGTTTGCAAGAATTGTCGTGGCATAAGTTTACTGAGTGTGATAGGGAAGGTACGTGGAAGAATTATTATAGAGAAAATAAGAGATATCAGAAGTCCTAGTGAGTGATGAAAAGGGTGGCTTTAGAAGTGGCAGAGGGTGTGTGGATCAAATATTCCTTTAATATTCGTGGTGATATTTTGTCCTGCCCTGGTGTTTTATTCTCCAATAATTTACTAAATGCAAGCAGTCCATCGCCATCACTAACAATAATATCATCGATTATGTTGCCCTCTTCTATAGGAACTGGAGAAACTGCAGGAATCATATGTATATTTTCTATTATAAATACTGATGCGAAGAAAGTACTGAGAATTTTTGCCATCTTAGTTTCATCATCAGCATATTCTCTGTTATCTGTGATTAAGGGCCCAATTGTGTGAGTTATTACCTTTTTGTTTCTTATGTAACTGAAAAAATCTGTGCGATTTGATTTACTAATACCGGCAACATGTGCCTCAAGGTTTTCTGTATTGCATTTAATTAATTTTTTGGTTTTCTCTCGAAGAGCATCATATATGTTTTTATCACCTTGACTCTTTGTGGTATAATTTTTATTTGCAAGACTTTTTGCAAAAAGACAATGTACAATGTTTAACATGAGATCCACCATTTGGGTTTAGACTTTTTCGCAGACCTATGTCGCAATGGAATACATAACCTGGCTGCACTTTTTTAGAGTTCTGTTAAAAATTTCCATACATCATTGATATCTAATGTTTTGACAATGGGATGTCAGTCACCTGCACCTACAATTCCCTTTAATTTATTAGAATTTGCCCTTTTATATTTGGGCACTTTCTCACAACTGGACCTGACATTTTCTTTACTGAATTTACTGTTAAAGATAACTGTGAGATGATCAGTTTGTACTAAATTCATCTCCTCGAATAACATTACTCAATAAATTTCCTGATATGGCTAAGACAAGATCTAGGATTATTAGCTCCAAGTGTTAGATAATTTAGGGACTGATACAGTGAACTTTCCTGCAATTTTGTATATACGTCTAGCCCTGTGTGTCAGGATAGGGCTTCTCCCCATTTTGGAACTAGTAAATTAAAATCACCAAATATTACAGTGCTTTGCAAGCAAGAGATTTCAACAATTTGATTGCAGATATCATTGTCGATGTTGAGTGGTTGACGGGGTGGACGATGAATTAATCCAAGAGTGATTTTGACATGAGTCATTTCTAAGCTAAATATGAAGTGCCAATGTTTTCAATACATGGCTTGGTAATTATGACTGGATGAAATCCTGACTTAATATATAACAACACACCGCCCCCAACTCTAGTCTTCCTTTCGCTACTGAAAATGTGATAGCCTGGTAAATTAAACTCTGCTAGAAAATCTCTCTCCTCAGTATTTAGCCACGATTCTGTTATACCAAGAACATCACCAGACATGGGCCTCAAAATCAGAAAATTTATTACGCAGACTACGCATATTTACAAGAAGAGCTTTAATGTGTTTACCTTTCCAGTGTGGGGAGCTTCCATTACCTATTGATTTATCAGATCGTATGATATCTGCGTTCACCTCCCATGATGCTTGGTTTTTCTCCATTAAAAACTTACTGCATCATTAAGCAAACAACCGAGACAGGCAGAAAGAACGGCATTCAAGTGTGGTCCATCATTTGCAAAGAGCGTTTGCTGCGCATGAAAGTGGCTCCATGTGTTGATGAACTCCGTGCCTTCCTGCAAACGAAGTGACTTGACCCTGTTATTTATTCTAAATGTTTGACTGAAGAAGGCATTCCCTGCATCATTCCTTGGGAGTCTGCCTGAAATTCAGTGTTAGTTTTATCCTTGTAGTGTTGCATCATCTTTCTGTACTTCTCCATCAGCTCCTCTGATCGAGTTCGCACGACATCATTAGTACCTGCATGAATGATAACAAGGCAATCATTTTCCACATTCTCAAAAACGTCATTCACAGCCTCTGTTACGTCGTCTACTCTTGCACCTAGAATACAAAAACGCTTTCATTGTGACGGTGCCCTGCCACAAAATTCCAACTGACCATGGATGACGGAATCCCTTGCACCACATTAGTACCTGTATGAATGGTAACAAGGCTGTCATTTCCTGCTTTCTCAAAAACGTCATCCACAGCCACTGTTATGTTGTCTACTCCTGCACCTGGAATACAAAAACTCTTGCGTTTAGAGGGTGCCCTGTTGCAAAACTCCACCAACTGACTACGGATGAAGGAGACCTCTGCAACGTATGCCTTATGGGGCAACTAATCTTCTTTTTAGCAGGAACCTAAAATTCATTATATGTGGTTACTGGAACGATGCTCCTTTTTCCTTCAAACCTTCAATCATTATGCACTGGGGAGAAGTAACTGAACTGTCTGCTTGCATCCCTCCACCTCTACGATGGGCACGTAGCACCAGTCTAGCAACAAATTCTCGTCTCTTTTTTGTCCAACTCTCTAATGCAAGAGTTAACCGTTACTCCCAGTCCTTCATTTATGCAACTGGTCAACTCTGGAACTGTCTTCCTCTGTCTGTATTCCCTACTTCCTATGATATCCAGTCTTTCAAACGCAGTGTGTCCAGGCATCTCGAAATGAATGGATCTTGAATTTGGCTCTCTTTTGTACTGTTTTTGTTTTTTCTTGGAAGAAACAGTTTGTGGGCCCATGGCCTTTGGTTCCTTCTTCCTTGCATTAAAAAAAAAAAAAAGTACAGTGGGAGGAGGATGGTTAACCTGGACAGCACAAGTTGGCTGAGCAGTGGCACTCCTCCACAGTGTGTCCAACATTACTCGCAATGAATTCCTCCAGCACATCAACTTTTCAGGTCAGGCTGTTAATTTTGTTTGTAGCCTCGGTCAGCTTGTCTTCCAGGCTGTGATGTAGTTTGAACACCCTGCAAACAAAGGAGCGGTCTGTATTAAACGATGAAGTGAAGCTACCGGAGCAGGCTATGCAAATAATGGTCCACACAACATTCTGAAATTCAAAGTTATAGCGAAGACTTATAAGAAAAAAAAAAAGTAATAATACTGATTAGGACCTGGAAGAAATATTGGAACAAGAATCAGTTACTTTTACAAATTCTGCAAGCAAAACAACTGCAATTAATGCAATAGTTACAGGAGAAGGCTTTGCTGCTTGGGGTTTTGTTGCTGTTAAAACTGTGCAGGATTGGCTACCTTATTGGTTGGTACTGTACTTGCAGAGGATTTATCAATAGTCCGTTACAGATAATGGAAAGCTAACCATTACCTGGAATGAAGAAATAAAATAATACTATAACCTGAAATATAACAACAATGACGTCACAATACTGTCATACAATACACAAACCTGTCTATTTTCACAACATATGAAAATACAACCTTATCTTACCCCCTAACTAATGGGAGAGATATTTCGCTGTAAAAATTAATGTAAACAGAAAAACAGTTGTTGGGCAATAACAAGACTCCTGGCGTCGAGGATGTAAACAAATGCTGATGTTTAATTTGTTTCACAAATTTATTGTTTACAGTTATAAAGTAGTATCCTAATCCATTAATACTAAAATGATTTCTGAGATGGAAATAATAAATACAGAACTCACAGTTTATTTATTTATTTTTTTGAGATAGGAAGCATGGAGATGAAGATTTACCTTGACAGAGGAATGATTAAAGAAAAACAAGAGGAGGGGAAGAGGAGGAAAGGAGGTACAGATTTAACTGCATTAAAGATTAAGAGGCTGGTAACAGATCAGGTAACAGGCAAGAGAAGGGAGGACATGGAGAGATGGAAAGACAGCCACATGAAGGGGAGGAGGAAGGAACCTGAGCAGCCTGGAGGAAGGACTAAGAGGAAAGAGGGAAATTTATAGGAAAGGGAGGAAGGAATATGAGGGACTAGGGGCTTGCAATGGATATGGAGAGAGACAGGAGGGAACGCTGGAGAGATGGAGAGACTGAGACAGGAGGAAGGGAGGGAAATGAAGAGATAATTATAGGCATGAAGCGAGGGAGGGACGAACATGAGCGTCGAGGCAAAGACGTGACCACCATGAAGGTATAGAGTTTAAGAAAGTTATGATCTTTTGTCACCTACATAAATAGAAAAAGACGCTACACACTACGCTGAAATACTGTACACTTCACTACATTACACCACACTACACTACACTACACCACAGTAAACTACACTATGCCACACTGCACTATATTACATCACACTACACTTCAGTGCATTACACTACACTGCACTACACTACACTACACTACACTACACTACACTACACTACACTACACTACACTACAC
>JAGKTI010031232.1:0-12189 GCA_018397915.1 Birgus latro
TTTTTTATGTGTCCGACTCTGGGCATAGGCTTTACAGCCTGCTATCAAGGCCCAGTCGTCCTCCTACATACCACACACCTCTACATGTCACCACTTTGGCACTTAACACCCACCGTCCATATTGAATACATGCTAGGGCTGTCTCATACAGGACTGGTGTATTGGTATTAGCGGGGTTATTTTTACGACATGTCGGCGGGTCTTCTGATAGATCAGTAAAGCCTGATTTAATGAAATTCTAATCCTTAAACTGTTCCCTGCACCAGTGAGGATTCGAACCTGGGTCCCACGGGACTGCAAGCCGACTCTCTACCAATCGAGCTACCCTTACTTACCTCAAAATCATCATTTTTGGGTTAAAATTCAATGAATTCATGCTTTGTGTTCATTATTTAATGCATATGGTGTGAGAAAGGGTGATTTTCATCGTGATTTCCATGTCTGATACTTACACTTGCTGGCTAGTTGTGAGCACCTATGCCTTACTCACCTCTAAATCATCATTTTTTAGTTAAAATTCAGTTAATTCATGCTTTGTGTGCATTATTTATGTGAAAGGGGACTTAAATAAGTGCTATGCATGTCCGGTAGGGAGGTAGGAAGGTGGTTTTCTGATTTAGGTTAGGTTAGGTTAGGGTCATGAATGACCAGTGCTGGAGCTTCAGGGCCAATATCCGGACAAGACCACTATCCGGACATGCCTGTGGCTTTATTACGTCGAATAGTGAAGGGATTACTGTATATCTCTCTTACAGTTCTCTCCAGTTTCTAATTTCATGTTTATCACTTCAGCCCTACCCTCTCCCATTTCCACAGAATCTATATTTAGGTTATTCTTCACTGCTATCATCACTCCTCCTCCCATTTTATCTTTTCTGTCTCTTCTCCACAATTTGTATTTGCCATCTCCCATATGGATATCAATAATCTCCCTTAACTTGGTCTCTACAAAGCACATAACATCAGGTTCTTGTACCCTCAAGAAATCGTTGATTTCTAACATTGCCGATATTAATCCATCAACATTAGTGTACGCCACTTTTAAACTTTTTTCGTTATTACTTATACCGTCTTTTCTCCTCCTCTCCGTCGGTACCATTTTCTCAATTTCTGGTCCATAACTCTCCAATAAAACACTGTCTTCTCCTTCTCCGTTCTTTGTTCGTTTTTTGCCTTAGCTTCCTTTACTAACTCCTTTATTTTAGCTCTTTCTTCCTCATTTGCATCTCTCCTTAACCAGACATTTTNCAATCACTTTCTGTAGATAACTAACCATGTCTGACAACATCTCCTGGTATTCATCATCAATCCATGCTCTTGTCTTAGGTGGAACATATACTACTGCTATATCTCTCTTACAGTTCTCTCCAGTTTCTAATTTCATGTTTATCACTTCAGCCCTACCCTCTCCCATTTCCACATAATCTACATTTAAGTTGTTCTTCACTGCTATCATCACTCCTCCTCCCATTTTATCTTTTCTGTCTCTTCTCCACAATTTGTATTTGCCATCTCCCATATGGATATCAATAATCTCCCTTAACTTGGTCTCTACAAAGCACATAACATCAGGTTCTTGTACCCTCAAGAAATCGTTGATTTCTAGCATTGCCGATATTAATCCATCAACATTAATTAGTGTACGCCTCTTTCAAACTTTTTTCATTATTACTTATACCATCTTTTCTCCTCCTCTCCGCCGGTACCACTTCCTCAATTTCTGGTCCATAACTCTCCAATAAAACATTGTCTTCTCCTTCTCCGTTCTTTGTTTGTTTTTTGCCTTAGCTTCCTTTACTAACTCCTTTATTTTAGCTCTTTCTTCCTCATTTGCATCTCTCCTTAACCAGACATTTTCGAGCCCCTCTTTGTCTGCCAATTTCCATATCCTATTCATGATTTCATTTACTATTGCCTGGGACTTAAAACTTCACCTTCAATGGCCTCACCCCTCCTTCCTCATTCTTATCTAACCTAAACACTTCTTCAATCTCTTCTTGGGCTTCATTGTTACCCTCCATGACTACTGATATTATTTCTTTAACTTTACTCAATTCTTCTCTTTCTCTTTCAGATCTTATCGTGATATGCTTTTCTTTTACCCCTAAAATAATTACACATTTTTTCTTATCTGCTACATCCCTGACTAAAGATTCTCTACTTTTCAGTACCCTAACCACTTCCTTCTCCACCTTTTCCTTGCTTTGTTGTTCTATAATCTCCTTTAAATTTACATTCCCTTCCTCCTGAATTTTCTTCCACCCTTTTTGTTGCTCCCTGATTTCCTTAATATGTTCATCTTGCATCCTTGATTCTGAATCATACTCATCTAATTTCCTTTTCATTCTGTCTCTTTCTTCTTCCAACCTCTTGTTTTCCCTCTTGAGCTGTTCTATTTCATTTGTGGCAAATTCATTACTCACTTTTAATTCTGTAACTTCTCTTACTTGTTCCGCACTCCAGCTTGTTCTGTAAAACTTTGATCTCTCTCTCCTGTTGTAAGGTCCTCTCCTGCAGCTCTCTAATTACTACCCATACCTTCTTCAATTCCTGGACATTCCTCTCCGCCGTTTTTTCTGCTCCAGCTACTCTTGTTTGATTCAATTTGGTACTTCCATTTTTCGCATCTTCGTCGAAGAAGCCCACAAATTCCCTTTCGCCAGACGTAAACAAATCGCCGTCGCTTTCCACCATGATACAACCATATGGAAACTTTTCTATTCTACTGTATCTTGCTCTCTTTATCCCAAAACCCGCGTTTTTTTTTAAAACTAATGGCCGACAGGACCACCATTCACGTACTCATTTACATAATCACAATAGGCTGGTTTCCTTTTGCCGCTGATTCAGCAATTATTTCCCTGCGATCCAGGAAGACGTCTGTCTACGTCGGTGACCTCTGTGTGTGTGTGTGTGTGTGTGTGTGTGTGTGTGTGTGTGTGTGTGTATTTACCTATTTGTAGTATACAGGAATTGAGCTAAGCTCATGCTGTCCCGTCTCCATATCTACATTCATCTAATCTAGTTTTAAATACATGAATGTTTTTCGCCTGCACCACCTCTTCGTCTAAGTCATTCCAAATACTTATGCTTCTATTCGGGAAACTGAACCTTTTGAGATCATTAAGACACCTACTTTTCCTCAACTTGAAGCCATGACCTCTTGTTCTTCCATCATCCAACACAAAAAGATCCTCTCTATCCACCCTTTCCAATTCACTTACATTTCTAAATATTGTGTGTGTGTGTGTGTGTGTGTGTGTAGGGGGGGGGGTCTGAAGACCCGGGCCCAAAATGTCCGGACATTGGGTTGTCCAGATACTGGGCACCCGGATATTAAAGAGATTACTGTACTTACCATCCACTCACTCAATGTAGTGCTGCTTTGGGTGTCTGCCCTTTCCTCTCTTCCTTCCTTCCTCTTCTATTTTTCTTTCCTTCATTCTTTCCTTATCTTTCTGCCTATGGGTGATTTTACATTCCCTCTTCTGTCTTTCTTTCCTTCATTCATTCCTCTTCCTTCTGCCTATGGGTGACTCTAAACTGAGTGACAAGCCAAATGGTTTCCTGTACACCAGGAAACCATTTACTACCCTGGGTGGTAACCATATAACCAAATTATGGCGCCTGGTGGTTTTGTGTGTATTTAAGGAGCTTCAATCGGATTGAGCCTGTGTAGGTTTATATATAAGGGGTGGTTGGGGTTTACTGCTCACATAATGCCACTCAGGGATGAGTGAGGCTGGTCACTCTCACCTTAAATGTCAGGACCAACTTACCTAACCCCAGGCTCCTGTGCTCCTCAGGGGGCAACATAGGATTGGATGATGGTTGGATGGATGGATTGTTTTGAGTGTTATTGTACAGTATTCTCCAATTCTGTCTTTACATCACCACCACCACCCTCATCCCCACCACCATCACCATGAAATGTGTTACAGCAGAGAATATTACTGTTCTTCACAGTACATACAGTATTTCAATATACTGAATGTCTTTTAGCTACTCTTCGACGATTTATAGTGCTTACAAAGCATGTGTTTATACATTACTGCCGGATGAAAGGAAATGGGTCCCCAGCTAAGGGTACTTTCATATTATCCCCATCATCAACATGAAATCGCTTCTGTATATAAAATTAGGTTACTTAACAATACGTTATTGTGATGGATGGGGGCAGCTATCACCCATTCTCTCAATGTAGAGATGACACATGATCTCTACAGTGAGTGACAAGCCAAATGGTTTCCTGAACCCAGGAAACCATTTACTACGCTGGGTGGTAACCATATAACCGGGGTTTTTGGCAGGGAAATGTGTCCCCCAGATTCACCCATCCAAAATCACTTAATCATAGCAGTCATTTCAGAGAGTCTCGGAGGGTCCAATACCTGCCCAGGGCCCCAACCAAATGGGTATATTCGCACGGCCATGTGGAATGAGAGGTGTAAATGAAAGGGCAAGAGGGTGGAAGTGGTGAATGTGTTCAAGAGTGCGAGATATGCCGTGATGGCATTGTGTGAAATGAAGATGAAAAGGTGTGAAGTGGAGGAGTGGGAGGGTGTGAAACATGTAAGATCGGGCATGAATGAATGAGGAAGATGCAAGGAAGGGGTTGCTTTATTGATGAATGAGGTGTGGCAAGGTGGAATGAGAGACTACAAATGTGTCAGCTCGAGGTGTATGTCAGGTTCGAGTTTGAGAAGTTGAAAGAGGCGCTGATTGTAGCATATGCATTGTGTTAAGACAAGAGTGAGAGAGAAAGGTTTTGAGATGGGCTGAATGAAGCAGTGGAAGAAATGCCCAGGAGCTATAAAGTGATCATAATGGGTGATAAGAATGGAAGAGTAGGCACTGGTCCTGAGGATAACATAATGGGTTGGAATTGAGTACCAGGAGAAAATGGTAATGGAAGGCGACTAAAGGATATGTGTCAGGACGGGAGGTTGTGCATTTGTAAAATGTATTTCAAACACAAAGATGCACATAAATATACATGGTATAAAGGCAACGGGGATCATGTAGAAAGAAGCCTGATTGATTAAGTGCTCGTAGAAAGGTCGATGCTGGGAATGGTTGTTGATACGAGGGTTGTGAGAGGACGATGTGGAGGTCTATCAGATCATATGATTGTGGTATGGAAGATCAAGCTGAGAAGGAGTGAGGCAGATCAGGAGAGAGAGAGGAGTAGTCAGGGAGAAAGACTGAAAGCTGAGAAGCTGAGGATCAAAGAAATGCAGCAGATGATTACAGGAACAAAGTAGAGGAGTTAGAATCAGTGAACTGGAATGAAATGGATCTGGACAGCCTGTGGAATACATATAGGGATTGCTTAGCTGGGAATGCTAAAGCAGTGTATGGTGTGGCAAGACTAACAACAAAGAAAAAAGGTACGGCATGGTGGGATGATGAGGTTAAGAGAGCAGTGGAGGAAAAGGAGAAGTGGCTAAAGTTGTTACAGGACAGGGGTTCAGCTGAAATAAGAACCGAATATACTGAGGGCAAGAAGCACATAAAGAGGAGGTAAATGATGATCTTGGGAGAAAAATGAATGCAAGCTACTCTGAAAAGGGGAAGTCATTCTAAAATAAGGTACGGAAATGTAGAAGTGAAAGCGGAAAGAAATGTGATGGTGTGAAGGATGTATGTGGCTGATTATTAACACAAGGGGATGAAGTAAGGGCCAGATGGAAAGAATATTTTGAAAGCCTGATGAATGGGAATCAAGAGAGCACAGCGGCTGTTAACATGATTGATTTTGAGAGTGTGCAGAGAAGGAATGTAGTGCCGGGACACGTGACACTCGCACAGGTGAAGAGTGCAGTGAAGTGGCTGAAAAATGGGAAAGCAGCTGGGACCGATGAGATGTATGCAGAGATGACTAAGTGTAGTGGAAAGAGTGGAATGAAGAGCTTGTTGGAGATATGTAAGAAGGCATGGATGAGTGAAACTGTGCCAGCAGAGTGGAAAAAGGCTGAGTGTACCCCTGTACAAAAATAAAGGTGAGCGAAGTAAGTGCAAGAATTATCGTGGCATAAGTTTACTGAGTGTGGTAGAGAAGGTATATGGAAGAAATATTAAAGAGAAAGCAAGTGAGATATCAGAAGTCCTAGTGAGTGATGAGCAGGGTGGCTTTAGGAGTGGCAGAGGATGTGTGGATCAAATATCTGCAGTGAGACAGATAGCTGAGAAGGTTTGTGAGAAGGACCATAAGGTGTTTATGGCATTCACGGATCTGGAAAAAGCATATGACAAAGTGGACAGACAAGGATTGTGGATGGTTTTGTGCATGCACGATGTAGATAGTAAGCTGCTAGGTGCCGTCAAGAGTTTTTACGATGGTAGTGAAGCTTGTGTAAGAGTTAATGGGCATCTATGTGAATGGTTCACGATCGATGTGGGCATGTGACAAGGTTGTGTGATGTCCTCATGGTTGTTCAATTATGGATGGGGTGATGATAGAGATAAAAGCATGAGTAATGGAGAGGGGGATGGAGTTGGTAATGAATGGTGATGGATGGAGTATTTCAAATTTGTTGTATGCTAATGATGCAGTTGTGCTTGCAAATATCAGACAAGAACTTGGTAGGCTAGTGCAGAGTTTTGCTGATGTCTGTGAGCATTGTGCCTTGAGAGTAAATATAGAAAAGAGTAACGTGATGGTTACTGAGAGAGAAGGTGACTCCCAGTGCGATGTTACAGTGAATGGAGAGAGACTGGAATTGGTGAGAGAGTTCAAATACCTAGGTGCAGTGATAGAAAAGAGAGGAAAATGTGCAAAAGAAGTGGAAAGTAGAGTGACATAAGGAAGGAAAGTAGCCGGTGCAATGAAGGCCTTGATAAGAAACAGAGGTTTGAGTGCTGTAGCCACAGAAGGCTTCCATGAAGGAGTGTTAGTGCCAACTTTAACATATGGATGTGAGACTATGGTGTGGCATGAAAATGAGAAGTCAAGAGTAAGAGCAGTGGAGATGGGACTGCTGAGGAATGTATGCGAAGTACAGAGGGTGGATAGGATATGAAATAATGTGATTCGTGAGAGATGTGGTGTGAGGAAGTCAGTGGACACCAGAATCGAAAAAAGTGTACTGAGATGGTATGGTCGTGTGGAGAAAATGGTTAACAATAGAGTGGTGAATAAGGTATACCTGAGTGAATCTGAAGGAGGGAGGAGGCGAGGTAGGTCAAGGAAAAGGTGGAGAGATATGGTGGATGAATGTGTGAGGAAGAGAGGTTTGGAAGTCAGTAAGGTTAGGGAACTGACAAGAAATCGAGCTGGCTGGATGAATCTTGTGAGAAGTGCATGATCAGGGATTTGGCAACCCTAAACGTGGTAGCATCCAGATTGACTCCATATGTTTATGTGAAGTTACAGAACGTGGTTAATGTTTTTGGTATATCCGATAGAACCAGGATTCCGGGGGCTTGAATGATGAGCGAATGGAAGCGTAACCCATTGGACTGGGTATATTTGAGCTGTTTGGACGTTGTTGCTCCTTACCCTGCCCTAGGGTGGGAAAGGAGGTCTGGATGATGATGATGATCATGATGATGATGATGATGAATGAACAATATACAGTATTAAAGTATTTTATTATTAGGAACATCTATTAGCTGTTTTTTGACATTTTAGAGAGTTTTGTTGGGGTCAGACAGTGGATAAGTGTTATGGGATTGGGGAGTTAAGGGCCTCTAGGGAGGACTTTTGCACAATCTGGCATTCTGATACTATCCGACACGCCTTTGGCTCTATTTCGCTGGATAATCAGAAGTTTACTGTACACTGAAATACGGTACTGTTCATATGTCTTAATATTTTCCTTTTTTTCCCTACATACATAAAAGCATTAAAAAATATACCAAAAAGCTGTAAAAAGTTTGCTAACAAGCAGTAAAAAGTTTACCATATAACAGTGTCAACACCAGCCGCAGGCAGCCACATCAAGTCGCATGTTTACTGCTGCTTTTGAGTGTTCTTGTGTATCCTTGCATCACGTTTACATACTATAACACTACATATTGTATTCATCCATCCATCCATCATCCAAACTCACGTTGCCCCATGAGGAGCGTAGGAGCCTGGGGCTACGCAGGTTGGTCCTGACATGAAGATGAGAAAGACCAGCCTCACTCATCCCTGAGTGGCATTACACCAGCAATAAACCCCAACCACCCCTTGGACAGATTGGAGCATCTTAATTACCCACTAAACCACCAGGCGCCATAATGTGGTTATACGGTTACCATCCAGCATAGTAAATGGTTTCCTGGTGTACAGGAAACCATTTGGCTTGTCAATCAGTGTAGGGTCACCCATGGGCAGAAGGAAGAAGAAAGAATGAAGAATGAAAGACAGAAGAGGGAGTATAAGTCACTGTCTTATTATCTTATTTTTTTCTTTTTATAGTCACTCTCATCTTAAATGTCAGGACCAACCTGCCTAACCCCGGGCTCCTACGCTCCTCTGTGGGGCAACAGAGGATTGGATGATGGATGGATGGATGGATACTGTACTTTAAAGGTAATATACAGTACAGTACAGTGCACCCTCACACAATGCGAATTTATGGGCAGCAGAAACCCTCACATTCTACGATTTCGCATTGTGTGAACCAAAGAACTTATGAGAAAAATGGTTGATGGTGGAGAGCCCACCCAGGGCTTGGTCTTCAGGTCCCCTTTCAGCCTACTCTAACCTGCTGATACTTTGTCTAACAGTACTTCTATTTGGACCAAGAAATAAAACAATGAATAGAACACCCTGTACCTTTCTTTAACCCATAAACCGCGGGGTTGTGGGAGGCGGTCCTGGCACTTCCCGTCGGGGGTAATTCGCGCTCCGACTGACTTTCTTAAAATATTTGCCAAAAATCAGTTATTTGTCCTAGAATATTATAATTCATATGCATATGGCACATACCTTCTGCTTTCTCCTGGGATGTTTTTTTTAGCACTCATCAACTACAGTAGGACTTGTGGAGAATTCTGAAGTTGGGTAACGAAGTCTCCAATTTAAACTTTTCCACAGCCAATAATATGAATGCCAATGTCTAATGTTATCACTATAAACTCTATTCAATTATTTACAAGTATCCAGGCTCCCACAAAAAAACACTGTGAAAGCAACTGAAAATGAGACCATCCCGTATTCGGTAATTTCTTATTCATATACACACTCACACTTTACATTCCTATTACTTTATTACACTTATATATATCTACAATCATTTACTGCTCCCCACACAATATTTTGTTGGGGGTAAAGGTCACAGGGCAATTTAAAATGGCCGTCAAAGCGGCAGAAATGGAGGGGAACGACGGCGATGTCATTACACCTTCACGGACGATATTCAACTGATTTAGGTACGTATTTGAGTATAAAAGGTTCAGAATCAGCTGTTATTGTATATGCTATGAAATAAGTCGCTGGAAATATTGACAATACATACTAAATTAGGTTTGTCTTTGTGAATATAACTATCACTCAGGCATCTCCCCAAATTTTTTATATATATTTATATCTTGAAAGCCCAGGCTAATTAAAAACAACAGAGAAGCACCCAACTGACGGCCCACAGCTCGAGCCATTACCAGCGAGCGTCACGAAAGTGACAGCCTGCGGTTAAGTGGTTAAGTGACTTCTGGGGTTGTTAAGAAGGGAGAGGGGTGGGTATCCGAGGCTTGGGGCGTTTGCTCTTGCCCCGAAGGGCGGGGCGCCCCGTTGTCACTCTCACTGTCATTGTTGAGGTCTTCTGGAGGTGCCATAAAGCCTTCAAAGTTGAGAGCTGAGACCATGATGAAAAGGTGGGTAATGCTATGATGCTAAAATGGACCACAGGATGTGAGGTAGAACATGTTTTCTTGCAGCAGCATGGAGGAGAAGTGTTTGTTTACCCAGGAAAGTCGACAGATGGCATGCAGATAGCTGGCCAGCTGTCAGCCATTTGAATCCGGCTCAGTTGTCAGCCACCTGCTGTCATGTGACTGACTTGCACTGTCCAGCCCGAAACTTGTAGTAATGGCGGAAGTCCATTTTTGAATTGGAATCATACAACCAATTCGCATGTCGGAAAGTCTGACTAGCAGATTTTGCATTCATTAAAAATAACCATTATCTGGGTTGACCTCACATTGTAGGATTTGCACAGTGTGAGTTCGCATTGTGTGGGGGTGCACTGTATACTATATAATAAACACATGTATATATACGCCATTATAACTTAGTTGGTGGGTTAGCTTCTATCATACGCATGGCTTGAGAGCCCAGACGGGAGACTCTGACCATTTGGTAGGGAAGCAGACGGCCATTATTGCTCAGCTGGTGTGTTAGGGTCTATTATCTGCACACAGCTCGAGAGGCCGACTGGGCAGCTTTGACCACTTGGTGAGGAGGTGGATGGCCACTTTTGCTAAGCTGGTGGGTTTGGGTCTATTACCTGTGTGCGCCTCGAGAGGCCGGCTGGGCAACTTTGACCGTTCGGTGAGGAGGTGGGCGGCCATTTTTGCTCAGTGGTGAGTTAGGGTCTATTACCTGCACATGGACAGAGACGACGGCTGGCCACCCAACTGTATACAATGCTGTACTATATACTGTTCGTTTCGTTTCGTTTTTGAAGGCTCCAACATGCTTGCATGCGTCGGCCTCGGGCACCTAATGGCGGCTCTCCACGCTGCTCTATCTTTGGCAGCCTCCCTGTTCAGTCCCTTAACCCTTAAATTACACTTAATGACCTCGTCCCATGTCTTTCTCGGTCTACCCCTCCCCCAATATTAACACCTCTCACCCTCTGTACCCAATTATCATCCCCTATCCTCTCCACATGTCCAAACCACCTCAGCCTACCTCTCCTCATCACAACACCAATACACTTCAGTCCCATCCTACCTTTCAACTCTTCCATCGTAAACCCAGCCCCCCCAGGCCTTGCACGCAGGGACACACTGCACATCCACCTAATCATTGTCATTTCTGTACGTTTAAACATGCGAATATCCTCTTCCTTTACTGCCCAGGTCTCACTGCCAAACAGCATCACACTCCTAAACACATGCTGCATACAAAGACCCCTTAGCACGTAAGGAGAGTCCTCTCAATGTCAGGAGAGGCAACAGCTCCCTGAACTTCTTCCAACCACTTCTGACCCTAGCAAACGAGCTAACTCCAGCCCCACCTCCGGCACATAACATGTCTCCCAAATAACGAAACTCCTCCGCACACTCAAGAGACTCACCTCCAAGTTCAACCCTCTCACGCCTAACAATCTCCACCTGCTCTCCCTGTGGCGGGGGGGGGGACGCAATCTGGCCGCACTGTGGGGTGTACTACTACTGTGCGGACAGGTTGTGTTAGGAAGAATTCCGCCACCGTATTCCCTGCGTGTCGTAAAAGGCGACTAAAAGGGGCAGGGGAGGGGACTAGGGACCCCCTCCTCTGTTTTTAGGGTGAGGAGACTGTAGCACCAGTCGAGCAGGGCAGTACTCCCAGGGAGGATGGAAAGCTGATGACAGGGAGAGCTGGAGCTCCCGTTTCATCAGCCCTCAGGACTTGTTCCTGACCATCCTCCTTTGCTGAACTTTTTCAGTGTCTCAGTTACACAGAGAGTAGACCAGCATGCTCTCCTATACAAGTTTCTCTAACTGTCAACACTAAACTACATACACCTACACACTACACTTCCTTTTCAAAATTTTCAAAATGGCGCATATAAATCATGCCTCGGAGTCCCCAGGGGGGGGGACCATAAATGCCCCCACCATCCGCCCCTCTCCCGGTGACGACTCAAAGAGCTGCCTGGAACCACTGTCTGACTCACTCCTTCTTCATTTCTGTAACATTCGCGGCCTTTCCTCTAACTTTCACGCTGTTGAGCACCACCTCTTCTCCTCTAAACCTCACCTTCTCTTTCTCACTGAGACTCAGCTGTCTGAGGCAACTGACAGCAAACCCTTTTCTGTATCCTCCTACTTTCTCTATTCTCGTTTCAAAGCCAAAGGTGGCTGTTGCGTATACGTACGCAACGATCTATCTTGCTCTCGTGTTCCTGAACTTGATTCTTCTGAATTCTCTGCTCTCTGGCTTCGGCTTTCCTGTCATTCTCTGACTAAATATATCTGTGCTGTTTACTTATCTCCTAATTCTACTGACTATCAAAAATTCTTTGACTATCTTACTTCTACGATGGAACACAT
>JAGKTI010031233.1:0-12189 GCA_018397915.1 Birgus latro
TACAAAGACACTAGACACAGGTTACAAAAAAATACAGTAACTTCTCAAATTCCAATACATTAATATCCTACTGTATTTGCTCCTGATGAGAGGTTACAAACAGCATCTTCACTATTGGGGTTAAGCTCCCTAACACCGTTTCCTAAGCGATTGATTTTGCCTGTGTCTTCCGTGTTACCATACCTCAGTCTAATACCGCTAAACTCTGTAAATGTAAGGTACAGGGTGATATTAACCAGCCGGATCCAAAAATGAATCGCTAAGGAAGAGGTGCTAGGGAGATGTCCTTGGAACCTGAACGGAGCGTGAGTTACAATGCAATTTTTTTCCTTTGCGTTTTTTTTAAGTTCACACCGTATTTAGCGACATATTTTTTTTTTTTTTTTTTTTTTTTTGTGCAGGGAAGAAGGAACCAAAGGCTAGGAGCCCGCAAGATTGTTCCCTCCAAGAAAAAAAGCAAAAACAAGGTAACAAAGAGCCAAATTCAAGATCCGGTAACAAAGAGCCAAATTCAAGATCCGTTCATTTCATCAATATGCCTTCATCTTTCCCGTACGTTATATATAAACACACAAACACTTTAAATCTGGCTGACGTCCTTGGCAATTTAATTTTAGCTCCTACCAGACGATTTCCCTCAACATCAGAAAGGCCTTTCGTGCTGGAAGGGTTTATCAATGCCATATCTAACCCATCCAGTTCAAATAGCCTGCCCACAGTTGAATAAAATCGTCTGAACGTGGCAAGAAGATAACGATAAAAAATAGTCAACTTTTCGTCACCAAACTTGCACTGTTTTTACTTACGACATTGGCCCGGTTTGGTCGACTCTGAAATAAAGAAAGTTGATTTAATAACAGGCTTAAAACAGCAACTGTCTCTCTAACCACTCTATTTAACATTATTTTTATGATGATTTTGAGGGAGTAAGAGATGGTTGTGACAGTCCCCCGGTTCAGGACGTATACTACAAGCAGCCTCGTACCTCTCATGCCACGGGTGGAGAGGAGCGAGCACCTGGGGGTTTATTTCTCCTTATTTCTCGTCTGATTTATTTATCCAAAGATTTAATAGCTTGTCCTACACCTCACCGCCTCATGCAAGCTTGAACAATGAGCGTATGATGATGCCGATGGTGACTAATCTCTTTAACTTGGCCTAAAATCGCCATCTCCCTCCGTCTTGAATGCTGAGTTATAACAATCGATTGACGCTAAACTATGATGCTAGTCACGAAGAGGTGCTTTGGAAAGGCTATAGAACCGTAGTATGGTCTTATTCTACCATTATGCAATATGAGATAGCCACAAAAAGTCTAAAATCTGGGCCAGGTGAAGGTAAAAGGAGTATAGATAATGCTTTTCCTTATTAACTGCAATGACCTATTCAACATTACCCTCGGTCTGCCTCTCCTTCTTCCATCCACACAACGCACATTCTTTCCACTCGTCATTCTCTTCATTCTCTAGTCTAAAATGTCAGGTAACATCACTCCCCTTCCCTTAATTACGCCATGACACCTTAATGAGGGTCACAGGTGCATCCACACTCACTCATGCTAATATCTTTGGTTGCGACATTGGCACACCTGATGGGGGAGTGAGTACGTGGGGGAAATGTAGGGCACTACAGTATACTCTTTTCACTCAAACCTGGCCTAAAATTGCCATCTCTCTCCAGCGCTCATTTCTAGCAATATATTAGCACTAGATTATGATGCTAGTCATGAAGAAGTGCGATGGAAAGGATGCCGAGCCATAGCATTGTGTTATTCTATTAGGCTACGAGAAATAAGCTACAGATGGACGAAAATCTGGGCCAAGTTAAGGTAAAAGGTCTATAGCGATGGAGCAGTGACAACTTTGAATCAACTTTACCATGGATTCTGAAAAATTCCTTCCATAGCACTTCTTCGTGACTAGCGCCACATCCTAGGTTTGATCTAGTGTTACCACTCAACATTCAAGATAGAGATGGCCATTTTACGCCTACTTAAAGTGAACAGGGTATAGACAGATGCGGAAGCACAGGGTCTAGAATGGGGCTTCGCTAAATTCTTCCGGAAAGGAGCACCTAGATTCCGAAAATCATTAGGGAGTGACTGACGGACCGGTCCACTCTTATCAATGCCTCCTCGTCAAAGAAATTAGTGTATAATGATAGTGGATGGATTTGGGTGGCACTGACCGAGGTGAGGCAGGGCGGTGGAGAGGTGCAGACAGACCAACAGAAATAAAAGAGAGGCGGCGTACATCCTCACTCTCTGACGACCGCAACTGCACTGACTGGGAATTGGGTGTAAGTGTTTGAATTCATTAATGGATCTCGTTTAGCTTAGCACATTTAGCACGATTTTTACATAGGCTAAATTAACCCTTTTGTCTACCCAGTTATACAATAGGTGAGATAGGCCCAGAGAAAAATTCGCCCACTCTTCCACTGCGTCTGTTTCACACTTAGAGCATGTCCGCCACTTTCCTCCCTGACTCATTACATAAAAAAATAAAATAAAATAAAATAAAATAAAAACCTATGTGGGTAGAAAAATATACCAAATTTCCCTCGCTTAAAAATATTAGTCAGTGTTTAAAAAAGAAAATTGAGAGAACCTAGAAATTTGGCGAATGGTTTGCCTCGGAGTGAAAACAAATTCTTGAAACCAAAATGATAATTAGTATTGCCCATTTTCTAGTCATGGGAGTAGCCCAGTTCCTTCAGATAAATACAGACCGATGCTAGTAACCAAGGAGACTCATTCCTAGCTCATAACTAAGACTCACTCAATTCCATGCAATCGTGGCATATAATTTAGCTGAAGAAGTGGACTAGTTGTGTTAGGTGAAGGAGAGGGACGGTAGTATGTGTGTGTGTGTAACTCACCGGGTCGGTCAGGATCACTTGATGGTAGTGATCGTCAGCTTTTACCCTCCCGGAAGGGAGCTGAGAGCTCATATAGTCCGATCTATGGGCAAGGCTGTGACCTACACACACTCACACACCCATCCCCTTGCTCAAGGGGGACAGTAACCACCCACTTCGTCAGTGAAACTTTTCGCAACCTGAGCGAGGCGCGAACTCCCGTCTACCAGTTGGCAAGCGAGAACGCTACCACTGCGCCAGCAAGCGGTGTGTGTGCGTGTGTGTGTGCGTGTGTGTGTATGTGAGTGTGTAAAAGGGGGATGCAAAACTGCTTATAAAGTCTGGCGCTCGTCTATCATAAATATCCTCCATATGAAATGTGAGTCTAAATCGTAAAAACTGAAATATGAAAATAAAAGAAAACTGTGAGTATCTCAACACGATTCATCTTAGAGGAAATTTGGGCAGAGTTAACCCCCCAAAATAAGTATACAATTAAATAAATAGATATATAATTAAAAACCAAATTTTAAAAAATTATGTGTCTATCAATAGCCCAGGTCTCATCGTGAAACCGGATTTAAAAGTGGGTAAACTCCTTCAATGTCGGTATTATTTTTTTCAGTATCTTTAAAGAGCGAATGGAAGTTTGAGTGATGAGGTTTCCGTGAATGCTGGCATGCATCGGGGTTCAGTCTTGATCCCTTTATTGTTTATCATGGTGCTCGGAGCTCTCTCATGTGACTTCAGAAATGGACTTCCATGGGAGATGTTGTATGCTGATGATTTGGTGTTGACTGCAGAGAATGAGAGGGAGGCGGAGGAAAGAACTGGGAAGGGGAAAGACGGAATGGGGCACAAGGATTTGAGAGTAAACATGGATCAAACAAGTGATGATATCTAGGGCTGGTGGCGGTACTGTCAAAGCAGAGGCCATGTGCAGTTTGCCACAAAGGTGTAGGAAGTAACTTCGTTTTGTGTGATATTTGTGAAAAGTGGGTGCATAAGAGATGTACTGGTGCTGGAAGTAGTCTGCGAAAATAATGCTGATTTCGTGCGTGCGGTGTGTCAGGGAAAGCATGTGGAGATGTCAGTCATGAAAGGATTGAGCTTGCTGGTGTGTCTCCTGAGTGTGTGGAGGAATTTTGTTATCCAGGGACATGGTATGTGCTGGAGGTAGGGCTGGAGCAAACTCTGTGGTTAGGATAAGGAGTGGTTGGAGGAAGTTCAGGGAGCTGTTGCCTTTCCTAACATTGAGAGGGTTCTCCCTCAGTGCTAAGGGATCCTTGTATGTAGCATGTGTTAGGAGTGTAATGCTGTACGGTAGTGATACCTGACAGGTCAGTAAAGGAAGAAGTTATTTGTAGGCTCAAATGTACAGCAGTGGCAATGATTAGATGGATGTGTAGTGCGTCCTTGAGTGTGAGGCGGGGAGAAAGGGGGGAGGGCTAGAAGTGCGATTGAAGAGCTGAGAGAAGGGGTGCCACTTGAATGCATTGGTGTTGTGATGAGGAGGGGTAGACTGAGATGGCTTGGGCATGTTGAGAGGGTGGAAGACGACAGTTGGGTGCGGAAGATGAGAGGCACATCAAGAAAGATCTGGGACGAGGTCATAGAGTGTGACCTCAGGGAAAAGGGGCTGAATATAGTGGCTTGCAGAGATCGAGCAGCGTGGAGAGCCGCCATTAGGTGACCATTTCTGCTTTTATGCTCAGTGAGTCCATGGCTGATTAGTAATGTAAGATAGTCAAGATATACTGTGTTTACTCCCTCACAAAGCAAACTAAGCCACCCCTGCGTGAAGAGATTTGAGATTGCTCTACAGTAATACCAGATTAATCTGGGCAAACTGAGGGAAAATCCAGTTCATATTAACCAGTTTTCTGGATTACCTAGGTTCCGGAGAGAAGGAAACATACAGTAATTAACCAGGCTCTTGTGTACCTGGTAACAAAAACTATCTATAACTATATACCTAGGCTGCTTCCCCCAAGAAAAGGGGGCCATTAACTGTTTTCTCTGGCCATGGTTTCACTGTAATGCACAACAAATACTACAAAGGTTCTTAATTTATATTAAATTTTTAATACAGGCAGCGGAGAAATTGTTAAAACAAACAACCCCACTTCACTCTTCAGCAAGTAGTTACTTCCTAGTTGCATATGGTGCACCTTCCAGCCTATATCTTTGCTTTGTTCTTTCTTACTTATTTCCTATTTTCTGTGGGCTGGCGCATCAGCAGTATGTGGCTTCCGTGGGCCCTTCCTTTGGGCAGGCTCAGGGTCCGGGAAGCCCACCAGGTGACAGGTGAGAAGGGCTGCCACAGTGATGCTTATCTCAGCCCTTGTGGTGTGTACTGAATTGCTGATCTTTTAATTTCTTCACAGTTTATAATGTGATTTGAAAAACAATTTATGTTTTTTTTATATTTCTTGTTGTGAATTTTGGGAAATCCATGGACAAAGAGAAAAATAATGCACAGGACTGTATTTTAGACTGTCCAAGGATGTATTTACAGGGACCTGTTCGTGGCCGGGGGGTTGTGAGTTCGTGAGTATATTTGCATGTCTCGTGACTTCTGAACATCAGTTATATACATGCTTGCTATTATCCAGTACAGTATACAATATTATGTTGCAGTTTTGAGTTTTCAAGGGATATTTGTAAGTGTGAACATGTGGGTGTTCTAGACTGCATGTAACCTCGATCACCGTAGTTTAAGTAGATATGGTAAACAGTGATAGGCTAGTTCATATGAAGCAAGTGCCCAGATAAAACAAGTCCGGATTAATAGGGCTTGTACTGCAAATGGACCACCCTGTATAGAGGAAATCTGGTGATGATGTGAACGGGATTCATTGATGTAGGTGGCAGGGGAAACTTTGTAGCAACTCTTCATTAGTGATATTTTGGGCAAAATATAACTTAATATTCACATATACTTTGTTTATATTGTTTCCAGTTTAGTTTGCACCAGCAGTATTAAAGAAAAGATTAAAATGGTGTTTTTGTTTAGTAACCAGTCTGGCCAGCCAAACAGACCCATCAACTGCAGACAGGTGACAACCTCAGCAGGGCAGTCTTATGCATAAACTGCAAAATTTTTTCACTTTCTCCCCCATCACCACAACAGCAAAGGACATTTCTGACAAAAACAGGGATAATAGTTAATGAGACAGGGCATCACTGTATTTTGCAATTTTTTCCAGTTTTTTCTCCACTAAACCCTTTCATGAATTTTTTAGTGGTATTTTTTCTATATATTTTAAATTTTTGGTGTATTATAATTTCTTTTATTATTACTGAGTCGTGTTTAAAGTTATAATTCTGCCAATGACGCTGAAAGTGGATGGTCGCATTTTGGAACACCAGTTATGCACTAACCTAACCTCTTTTGTGATAATGGAGCCTACCCTAGCTTAATTTCACATACCAGTAACCTAACCTAATTTCTCCTAACCTACCCTAATCTCAGTTCTTACCTAACCTACCCAAATTTATTCTCTTGCTGTAGTACAGTTAGTCACAGAGGAAATCAGAAAACAATGATTTGTAACAGCAGCCTTGGCATAGTCCCATTCTCACATGTCAGAACAGTAATCTTTATGGAGACTTAGGACTGCCTTATAAAAAATAATAAAACTTTTAACTGGTTCACTAACTTTACAAAGGTGTACAAAAGAGCATTTTTGAGTATGAAGAGGATCCATCAACAAACAAAGAAAATATGATTACATAAGGGATAGGTTAAGTTTGGTTAGGCTAGCATGAAATAGGTTAGAGTAGGATAAGTTTGTGTTGTTACAAATATGTAAGGTTAGGATAAATAAGGTTGGGTTGTTACAAATATTTAGGTTAAGATAAGTAAGTATATGAGAGCGGGGGGGGATGAGCTGGGGGGAGGGCAGTAAAATGGTGGGAGACATGGAGGCGATTTGTTTGTCGCCACCTCATACAGGATTGAGGCATCCGGTAATAGATAGATAGATAGACAGATTCACATGTTTATTTGCAGTATTTATTTACAGTATTATGAAAATTTGAGAGGTAGTTCATTGTCTTGTTAACTGTTCAGTCCATGGGCATTTTTTTTTTTCTCCCCCTTATCTCCAAGCAGTTTTATTCAGGTTGAGTGAAACTTCAAATTAAAGAGGTTAGGGGTTAAATATAGACTTAAATAATCCCTTCAAAACTATAAATCATTTTTAAGGAGAATAAATTGAACTGGTAGAAGAAGGAATAAACAGTATATATGACCAATTGTTTTGTTATTTTACCTTCACAGCTGGAGCTGATCTGACCTGCCTGCTATTACCCTGACCTTCCTACCATCACGATGCAGCAGAAGTCAGCAAGGAATCAGGAGGAGGTCAGCAGTGTCAGCAGGGCAGGAAGTCAGCAGAGGCATCAGGTATATTTTTTTACCTGACTTGGCAAAGATTTTCATTCTTTTGCAGTTGATTTCCCTTAGGCCTGGCTCGAAAAAAAGACAATAGTCATACCAGTGCTCTACATCCTTTCCATAGCACTGCTTTGTGATTAGCATTGTATCCTTGCATTAGCTACTCTGTTTTTCACAACTCAGAATTTCAGGTGGAGAGAGGGTAATTTTGACCCAAGTTAGAGTGAAAAAGGTGTAGTGTAACTGACTTCCCGAAGGTCTCATATGCTTGTCAGTTAGCTCATAAACAGTGACGTATGTCATTTTTTTTTCTTTTTTACTCATGTTATTTTGCCTTTACAGATGGATGTGACCAGACCTGGCTGGTTTCACTTGAAGGAATCCTAATCTTGCCATCATGAAGTCAAGTAATTAGGAAGTCAACAAAGAAAGCTGGAAGTCAAGAGTCAGCAGGGAGAAAGGAGGAAGTCTAGAAAGTCAGCAGGAAGTCGAGTGGGAATCAGCAGGAAGTCAAGAGTCAGCAGAGAGTTACCAAATAATCCACAGAGTTACCAGGGAGTATATCTGTGAATCATATAAGGGCTTGCATAGTCAGTTTGCCTAGCACTATTTGTAATGTGTGTACAGTAATGTGGATAGCTGTTAGTTAAATTCAAACCTTTTTAATGGCATTCATACCCATTTTGAATCATTGCACACATCCCTCCTTCCCACACCAAAGGCCTACTGTACACTTCCCCCCTCCTCCTCTTCTCCTCCTCCTTTCCTTACTCCTTCTCACTCTTTCTTCACTCCTTTCTCCCTTCTGATGCCTTGCTCACCCCTTCCTCTTCTCGCTTCTCCCACCTCTTTCTGCCCCTCATCCCTCTTCCTTCTTTCCATCCTCCTCTCTTCTTTCTTTACTCACTTCACTCCTTCCTCTTCCTTCTTGACTTCTCTCTCCTCTCCTCCTTCCTCATCCCATTTTCTCCTTTCCTCCTCCCTCCCTTCCTCCTTCCTCTCCCCTAGTACAGTAAGTGTGTGTGTCCATGTGTTTATCAGTGTGTTGTTAGACTTAGGTTTGGTTAATTTAAGGCCAGTTTGGGTAAGGTTAGGGCAGGCTTTGGAGAGACACTGGGGTGGCTCTGGGTAAGATACTGATATTACTTTTTCCCCATTGCCTCTGTGTCATTCATAGCATTTCTGTTATTGTTGTTGCTCTACTCTGGTCTGTGTGGCTGAGCAGACCCATCATCCACAAGGAAGCAGCTGCATTTGTGTGTCATACAGCATCTTGCTAGGGTTGGAACATGGTCCATCCACAAGGCATGGTCCAGGGAAAATGGAAGAGGCCTAAACCCCAAGAGGGTGATCTTTGTAAATGAGATTCATTGGAGTAGTAGTCTCAGTCTAGACTTCGAGTGCTTGATCCCTACCATTTTTTATTTTCAGAGTTACCCTTTACTGTATTTTGAACTTCATAGATTACTGCCCTAATATGCTGTACCCTTCCTGAGTTGAATAAATTTGATAGCAGCAGCCATAAAGTAAAAATTCTCAGATGTCACCTTGATCTGAGATGTTAACCCTCTCGAAGTCTTTCGATGCAACCTGCTTCCACCCGCTTCTGAGTACTGTATGATCCCAGCGGGCTCGCTCAGACCTTACACGCCACACACCCCGCACTCAGGGATGTGTGCAACATCGAAAAATGTTTCCATTCAACTTTCTCCCCTGCCCTTATTTATAACTGTATTGTTATGAAATTGCTACCTGTTTTAATTGAATAAGTGATCTTCCTATTGATCAAAAAAGAAAAAAAAGGAGATAGAGAAAATATAGTACCATATTTTATTGCGCACTCATTTATTCAACACTGATTTCTCACAGATACAGTATATAAACATTCTGTCATTTTTTGTTGAAAGAAAGTTACAATGATTTTCATAAAAAAAATGACACTTCTAGCTCTATCAGAAAGATTTTTATGGCATATGGAACAGAAACATCTGACTGTCTTTGACCACACCTGGCTACTCTAGTAGCAGCTGGCTCAACATTGTAAAATATTTCCAATCATTTAATTTCCCTGCTCTTATTTGTAACTGTATTGTTATGAAGTTACTACATGTTATAAATGAATAAATGATCTTCCTAATGACAGAAGACAATCCATCCATTCATCATCCAATCCTACATTGCCCCATGAGGAGCGTAGGAGCCCGGGGCTAGACAAGTTGGTCCTGACATTTAAGATGAGAGTGACCAGTCTCACTCATCCCTGAGTGATATTACGTGAGCAGTAAACCCCAACCACCCCTTGGATATAAACCTTCACCTGCTTAATCCGATTGGAGTTCCATAATTACCCACTAAACCACCACGCTCCAAAATTTGGTTATATGGTTACCACCCACCATAGTAAATGATTTCCTCGTGTACAGGAAACCATTTGGCTTGTCACTTAGTGTAGAGTCACCCATAGGCAGAAGGAAGAGGAAAGAAAGACAAGAGGATGGAAGAAAAGAAAAAACAAATGACCATATTTTTCTTTTCACTCATTTATTCAGCACTGATTTTTTAGGGATATACTGTATAAACATTTCGTCAGTGCTTGTTGAGAAATCAGTGTTGAGTAAGTGAGTGAATGATAAAATATGGTACTTTATTAAACTATTCTCTTTTTTAAGTTCATTAGGAAGATCATTTATTCATATATAGCATATAGCAATTTCATAAC
This sequence comes from Birgus latro, assembly GCA_018397915.1. Classification (NCBI taxonomy): domain Eukaryota; kingdom Metazoa; phylum Arthropoda; class Malacostraca; order Decapoda; family Coenobitidae; genus Birgus; species Birgus latro. The sequence goes on from JAGKTI010031233.1 coordinate 9,981, forward strand.
AATACAGTTATAAGTAAGGGCAGGGGAGAAAGTTAAATGATGCAGCCAAAATATTGTGGCAATAAAAAGCACAACCTATATGGCTGGACGCAACATGAGTCGAAAAAGTGCAAGTGGTTGGCTTTCATTTGGACTCAGCTTGCATTGAAAAAGTGCAAGCGATTGGATTTTTTTTTTTACAGATCCCTCATTTTTGAGAGGGTTAAATACACATGAGTTTACGATGAAAGAGTTGAGAGGAAGGATGGGACTGGAATGTATTGGTGTTGTGATGAGGAAGGGTAGATTGAGATGGTTTGGGTATGGGGAGAAGATGGAGGATGACAGTTGAGTGCGGAAAGTGAGAAGTGTGAACACTGGGGGTGGAGTTATGAGAGGCAGACTGAAAAAGACGTGGAACGTGGTCATTGAGTGTGACCTCAGGGATAACGGATTGAATAGGGAGGCTGCCAGAGATTGAGCAGTGTGGAGAGCTGCCATTAGGTGACCAAGGCTGACATGTGCAAGCACATTGGAGCCTTTATAAACAATGTGAAACTATATGAACATTAAAGAGAAAAATAACATGTAATATGTAAAACTTACCTCTAGATGATATATAAGATTTTTTTTTTTCCAGTACTAATTTTTACACCCATTTCAGAGCACTTGCTGGAGAGAGGTGTTGAACACAGATGGGGTGGAGAGATATAGGAGAGCAGATGGATGGAGGGTGGGTAGTCTGATAGCAGAGGGAAGGTTGACGCAGATGGAAGCTTCATCGTGGCCACCTGCTCTGGGATGAAAGCATGTGGCCAAAGATAAATCCATACATCGAGGTCAAGTGAGTAGATAAAAAAATTGTTATAGTCTATTTGTATTTTTGATATTAATTTGCTACTTTTCCTAAACCATATGACAGAATAGACAGAGAAGGATTGTGGAAGGTTTTGCACATGTACGGTGTAGATGGTAAGCTGCTAGGTGCCAATTATGATGGTAGTGAAGCATGTGTAAGGATTAATGGGCATTTAAGTGAATGGTTCATGATCAGTATGGGCGTGCAACAAAGTTGTGTGATGTCCTCACGATTGTTCAACATATAAATAGATGGGGTGATGAGAAAAGTAAAAACACAAGTACATCTAATGGAGAGGAGGATGGCATTGGTAATGAATGGTGATGGATGAAATATCTCAGATTTGTATGCTGACAATGTAGTGCTACTTGCAAATACTGGACAAGAACTTGGTAGACTAGTGCAGAGTTTTGCTGATGTCTGTGAGCATTGTGCCTTGAGAGTAAATGTAGAAGAGAGTAAAATGATGGTTATTGAGAGAGAAGGTGACTCCCAGTGCAGTGTTACAGTGAATGGAGAGAGAGAGACTGGAGTTGGTGAGAGAGTTCAAATACCTGGGTACAGTGATAGAAAAGAGAGGAAAATGTGCAAAGGAGGTGGAAAATAGAATGACACAAGGAAGGAAAGTAGCTGGTGCAATGAAGGCCTTGATAAGAAACAGAGGCATGAGTGTTGCAGCTGCATGAGGCTTCCATGAAGGACTGTTAGTGCCAACTTTAACATATGGATGTGAGACTATGATGTGGAATGAAAATGAAAAGTCAAGAGTGAGAGAAGTGGAGATGGGACTGCTGAGGAATGAATGTAGAGTACAGAGAGTGGATAGGATACGAAATAATGTGATACGTGAAAGATGTGGAATGAGGAAGTCTTTGGACACCAGAATCGAAGAGAGTGTACTGAGATAGTGTGGTCATGTGGAGGGAATGAATAGTGAAAAAGGTATATCTAAATGAATTTGAAAAAAGGAGGAGGTGAGGTAGGCCAAGGAGAAGGTGGTGGGATATTGGTGGATGAGTGTGTGTGGAAGAGAGGTATGAAAATCGGTGAGGCTAGGGGACTGACGAGATATTGAGCTGGCTGGATGAATATTGTGAGGAGAAGCACATGATCAGGGATTTGGCACCCCTTTTTAATGTGACATCGTCCAATTTGACTCTGTCGGTTAAATTTATGGGAAGCTACAGAATGTGGTGAATGTGTTTGGCTTATAAGATGGAGCCAGGATTCCGGAGGCTTGAATGATGAGTGAATGGAAGCGTGGTCCATTGGAGTGGGCAGATTTGGGCCGTCTGGACATTGCTACTCCTCACCATGCCCTAGGGTGGGAAAGGAGGTCCAAATGATGATGATGATGATGATAAATTTATA
>JAGKTI010031234.1:0-12189 GCA_018397915.1 Birgus latro
CCAGTACGTGGACGTCAACATACACTATAAAATAGCGCACCTGGGTATTGATATTGATATCTAACAAATACTTTTCGAGATACTGAGGAAAATAAAAATGACCGCTTCATGCCTGAAAGTGATAAATCGGATAGTATTTGACCGATTTTGACCAAACTCGCAGGAAATGTAGTGGGTTATGAGCGAACATGATCTCCATAGTAGGCGATGAATGACCTTGACCTTGATCTCAAGGACACAGGTCAAAATCCGTAAAAAGTTATGAGTTATACCAAAAGTCCCTAAATATTAAGTTTACAATGATAAAAATGTATTTTCATTTGGAATGTGGAATCCTTTGAATATTGCTTCAGCAATTTCAGAATTCTTGTTATTATTATTATTATTATTATTATTATTATTATTATTATCATAATCATCATCATCATCATCGTTATCATCCTTATTATTATTGTTATTGTTGCTGTTACTATCTTTTGTTTCAGTATCGAGAAAGTGTATCGTTTTTTTTATTAATGATACATGAATTAGTCATTTCAATAGGACCTCAAAGCAACAAGGCATGTCATGGAAAACACCTTCATGTACAATGAAGCATCGTTTTGTGACACCAGCTGACAAGGTCAAGCTGTTGTATCCGGACACATTACCAATTTTAAGCCGCGCATGAGATTGCTTGTTTAACTTATAATCTAAGACACTAAGACCAGCTAATATTAATCCACCCGAACTGTGCCGGGCCGAGAACCCTGTATTATCTGACTAAGTCAGTGACGGCAGCAGTAGTTGCAACTCTAGGCTCAGCAGAAAGTTAACCCTGTGACAGCAGGTCAAAGTTACCCCTTTCCCGCAGCCCACCATCCACTTTTCGGGGGATAGGGAAGGGACTGAGGATTATAGCCCGGCGGCTCCACCATATGGTCATATCGGTGTCACCATAGGAAGGCGCCCCTCTCCTTTGGCCTTTCTGGTAGCCCAGTGGATGAGGTTTCTGAGTGTCACCAGATAGTCCGAGTTTCCATCCTCGTCGCAGTCCTTTTTTTTTAATGCTTCATATGGATGCTGGAAAGAGACACCTTCAAGCGGTGGCACTAATACAGCCAGGTAGGTCTTCTGCCTAGTTGTACAAAAGCCCTTCAGCTCCCTTTCTATCCACGGAATGGAAGATGTTGTACTTCCGGAGAAGTACGTCAGCCTGCAGTCCACCGGGATCACGTTTCAGTTGAACTTAGGGCTACAACAGCTACAACAACAGCAACAACAACAACAGTAACAACTACTACTACTACTACTATTACTACCACCACCATCACCACCATTTTTACCACTACAGTTACTTTCGCTACCGTACTTACATTTTCACTCAAACGGCCACCAAAGTCTTAACATCGAAACTCTAATTAACTTTGAAGTGAAAAATACAGCAAGACAACATAATTTCCGATAATATTTACTGCCATATAGACTATAGTTCTTTTACATTACTTGGCCCTGATTTTCGACCTTCAGCATCTTACTTCACTTATCTCATTGGCATAAAAAGACAATGCTACTGCTCTGCACCCTTCCCATAACACTCATTGCGACTAACATAATAATCTAATTTTAATCTGTTATTACAGATCAGATAGAAAAAATCACTCAGTTCTCTATTCACACGCACTGCAGTCTTAGCACCCTCATACATACTCTTCACGGCATGCAACAATTTCCCATTCGCTCCATTTATCCCTAATTCTTAACAACATTCCTTGTATATCCACCCTGCTATATGCTTTCTCCAAGTCCATGAAGGCCGCATAAACTTCTATCCCTTCTCTAGTAACCTTTTCATTAAAGACCTAAGAATGAATATCTGATCTACACAACTTCTTCCCGTCTTAAAACCTCCCTATTCTTCACCAAATAATTCCTCTGTTATTTCCCTAACTCTGTCAATAAGTATCCTACCACATACTTTTCCTATTACACTAAGAAGAGAGATGCCCCTATGATTCCCACACACTTCTTTTTCCCGTTTTCTTTTGTACAGGGGAATAATTGTACCTGCCTTCCAATCCACCGGGTCTCTATCTTCCTCTCAGGCCAATCTGCACATCTTCCATATCCATTCTACTACTCTCTCGCACATGCTTCAGCATTTCACCACACACTTCATCAGTTCCTGGGGGTTTCTTCATTTTGATTTTCTTCACTGCTTCCACTACTCGAAATGAACGGATCTTGAATTTGACTCACTTTTGTATTGTCTGCTTTTTTGCTTGGAAGGAACAGTTATTGCGGGCGCATGGCCTTTGGTTCCTTCTTCCTTACATTAAAAAAAAAAAAAATTCCATTCTCCTGATTCCTTCCTCTCCTCTCACCTCCCTCCTCCTCTCAGCCGTTCCCCAGCCACTTATACTCGCATTACTTTCATTCTCCATGTTCAACAATTCCTTAAAGTGTTCTCTCCGTCTGCTCACTTTTTCTTCTTTCTCCAAAGGCAATATACCATTTTTATCGTTCACTCCCCCCCTTACTTCTTTTATTACCCTGTCTGACTCTACCTCTTTTCAGAACATTTTCTTACATACCCTCCAATTTACACTCAAACTACTTCCTAATTCCTCATCAACACTCTTCATACTCTCTCTTATTAATCGTTTCACCTCTTTCTTCCTCTTCACATATAACTCTCTCTTCTGTTTCTCATTCACTAACTATATGCTTTCTTCTTTTGTGCCACAGCCTGTCTCACCTCTTCACTCCACTACGCTGTTCCTCGCACTCCCTTTCGTCTTCTCTTCATCCCACACACCACCTCACATGCTGCACAGATTTCTTCTGTGAATATCTTGCACACACCTTCCACGTTCCCCATCTGCTCCTAATCATATTTATCCAATTGCTCCTCCACTTCTCTCTTATATTCTGCCCTTTTTTTCCATCCTCTTGCAACCATTCTAGCTAGCCTCCTTGTGTGGACTACTTACTCATGTCCTTTCCTTCACCTCCTCTGTTTCACCGGAACTTTGACTCTATCTATCTATCTATCTATTGCCTGACGCCATAATCCCGTAAGAGGTGGCCATCTGACTTTGAGTTATTTGTTTTACGGGGAGGGGCACTAACCCTCCACAAACCCACTTGTTGATACATAGGGAGCACATATGGTTTGGTTATATGGTTACCACCCAGCGTTGTAAATGGTTTCTTGGCTTACAGGAAAACATTTGGCTTGTCACTCAATGTAAAGCCACCTGTAAAGGAAAGAAAAGCAATAAGAAGTGACAGGAAAGATGGGAGAAACAGAAATAGAGGAAGGCAGGCACAGAAAAATAATAATAAAGGGTAAGGAAGAAGTAGGCAGCACTACATCAAGTGAGTGGATGATGGTCAGAAAGTCTGCTTCCCCAACCTCTGTATGCTCTTGCATCCATTACACACCATCTCATTCTATCATCCACACACACACACATAATCATTCATTGCCCTCCGTTCATTCAGTTCACCACCCTCCCTTGTCATCACTCACCACGTATACCTGTTGATCATTTTGTGTCTAAATAGAGTATTGGCTACCACCAACCCCCTCCCTTCACGAATGTCCACTACAGCACTATCATTCTCATCACTTCTGCAGGCACACGCCACTCACCAGCTACTCTTCACATTCCCTACTTTTCCATTCATATCTCCAATCAAAAACACTCTCTCATTCCTTTCAAACTTTTCCATGCACGCTTCCACATTTGTCCAGAGCTCTTCTTTCACTCTGCTTGCACGATCATGTGTTGGTGCATACGCACACACTGTCGCCCACATTTGTAGTCCAACTTTCAGTCTTACCCACACAATCCTTGAGCTGATGGATCCATACTCTCTTCCTTTTTCCTTCCATCTCTTGCACAGAACAATACAAACTCCTCATTTTGCCCTCTCATTCTCACCAATTTCCGTGCATATACCCTATCCATACTCCCATTCTCTCACAGTCTCACCTCTCCATTATTCCACATACATCCACTTTTGCATCCTGAAGCACCTGGGCAATCTCTCTCTTTTCACCTCATCATTCGCACGCCTTACATTCAATGTCGCAGTCCGTACCATGTCCTTTGTTCGGTCCTTAAGTCGTCACCAGTTGGTCAGTCCTGGTCCGGGGCTTCTTGTTCGTATCTTTAGTTAGTTGTTTTCCGGGGAGGGGCACTAGACCTCCGCCGGCCCACTTGCTGTCACGTAGGGAACACGTGTTGGTTGGTTAAAAGGTTACCATCCAACGTCGTAAATGATTTCCTGGTTTATAGGAAATCATTTGGCTTTCCACTCAATGTAGAGCTCTCCAAACATAGAGTACCAATACACTAAGTGGGTGGATGATGGGCGCCCCCACCTACCACACCTGAGCTTGCCCTAAAGTAAAAATTTACCCTTTCGTGTTACATCCGCAGCCAGCCAAATGGAAGTTTATGTAAGATCCCATGCCTAGACTTGAATATTATTGCTACAAAATCAGAAGGTAATGAACATTCTCTAGCTCTCGCCTCAAATCAGCAATAAGCTGTGAAACGTGTCTATTTTGAGGATGCTGAGGCTGACAATCCCTACACTTAACTCACTGCTGCCAGTTCCCCCCACGATCTCGATACAGTGTCACACAGGAGTATTGGCATGATTTTTCCAGCATATTAACGCTCCCACTCTTCAGTCTAGAGCTTGGTGGTTTGTTAACAGACTTGTTGAGTCATGTACGTTTCACTCCCCTCCTCTCCACCGCAGTTCTGTGGAATAAACCAATAATCTTGCTCACAAGTGGTTCATACAATCCCAACTGACATTCCTACCTCCACCCACCTGGGTTCGCCTTTTGACTGCTAGCAAGAACGGGCTAGCATGCACTGTAGAGGCCCAAACCACGCCCTCCTCTCTCAGTGATCATCCCTTCACCAGTGATGAGTTCCATCTTGCACTATCACAAATCACAGCAACTATCCCAGGTGATGATGGAATCACCTATTCCACACTGCAACTTACTGTTATGTTTCCTGGCAATCCCTTACTCACACCATTCATATAAGTCTGTGAGGGATTTCTCCCTGAGAAGTTGACTCGCAGAACAATCGTCCTAATCCCCACGCCTAACTACAGTGACTTGTGTCCTATTTCTTTCACTTCATGTGGTTGCAAAGTCCTCGTTAGAATTCTTTTAGCTAGACTCCACTATCATGTCTGGGATCAACTCTCTCTTCATCTCACTGGAAGGTCGTAATACTGCATTGCAGAATTACTGTTTCACTTCACATGATATTCTTACACTGCCTTTATTGATCCCAAAACTTCCTTCGATGTCGCAAACCGGGACGCATATTTCCGAACTGTATGCGTGTTCAGCACCACCACCGGGAACGTCAGCCAGTTGTTTCGCTCGCCCCGTCATTTCACAGCTAACCATAGGTTTTCCTTGGAAATATGCTCAATGTATTTCCCAAGCAAAATTACCTATATTATGTAACCTAACCTATCCCACTAGGGCTGCCTGGCTGAGGGCGGTGGTGCTGAACGCTAATACAGTTTGGAAATATGCAACCGGGACGTCATCCCAGATGAACTTGCCTACCTGAGTGTCTCTGGCCACCTGCCCCGCTGGCTTGAAAGCTACTTATCGCGTTGCCGTTCTCGGTAATGTTCTGTGGGACGGTCAGAGACTTCAGACCCTTCAATAACAGTATTCATCAGGGTGGGGCTCTCATCCTTTTCTTTAATCTCATGAACAGACATCTCCACATTCTTGTTCCTGTCCCCAGTTCCTCTCTGTTTTTAAGCTATGCAAATGATATTTGGATCCAATCCCCCTTCTCTGGCATGCTTCAGCATTTTCTAGTTAAGTTTGGCCAGGCTGCCTCTGCTTGTGGGTTAATCATCAACACGACCAAAACCAAAAGTGTTCACAAGCTGCCCCAATCACTGGCTTATCTGTACAGTCGTCACCTTTCTCAGCTGTCATCTTGTGGTAGTACAGGAAAACACACATCTTGGCATTGCTCTCTCCTCCCTCTCTCTATTCCCTCCCAGTATATCTTCACCCATTGCATTCGTATTCTTATTGGACTTGACCTTTTTGGCATCCTCACTAGTGGCTCGCAGGGGGTCAGCATCAACATTGATCGTAAGTTTTACCTCATGTATGTTCGCTCTCTTCTTGACTACCATGCAATCCCCCTCTCCTCATGTCTCCCCTGAACAGCTCCCACCTCTTGAAGGAGTACAAAATAAAGCCATGCGTATCATTCTTCATAGTCCCTGGTCTACCAAAGCAGACAACATGCTCACTGAACTCAGTTCGTGTCCTATTACTGATCGCATTCATAGGCATGACGTCTGCTTCGCTGCACAATGCCTGGCCACATTTCCGTTCCCTGCTCCGACCTTTTCTCCCATAGTGGTTGATGTTGTCTCTGAAGCCACCCACCTCGACCGGGCCCAGCGCACTCATCTGCCCTGTGTGGCTTCTTGCCCCCCCAGAATTCTTTCAACACTACTTTCCTCTTCAGCTCTCTGGCAGAGATCCCACTTGCATTTCTGTTGACCTTGTCACACCCATCCCTGCTGACCTTCTTCCCCGTCTGGACAGGTACAACTCCTGCTTTTTATTATACACCGTCTGCCACTGCTGCAGACCGTCCACCTATCCCTCCTCAGTTCTCTATCACCAAAATTCTAAACTCAGTAGCCAATACCTACCCTACTCATCTTATTCACGTTTATACTGACGGTTCTGTTCTCGCCTATGGCCGGGCGGGGGCTGCTTGCCTTGCCTTTTCTAAAGCTTATGTAATTATATTTTCATTTTTTTATATATTGTAGTGTTTCTGGGTTAGCTTCCCAGTGGTTTTCAAATTATCTAATGGATAGGTGTCATTTTGTGTCTTACCGTGGAGTAAACTCTGAGGTACCGAACTATTATTCTTTTGTCGTTTCTTTCATCTTATCGATGACGATTCCCTCTCACATTTTATATTATTAATCTATGATGATTCTCAGTACAGCATTATGATTGTGTTGTTCCTTTTCTTTTTAGTTTTTTTTTTTTTTTATGTGTCCGACTCTGGGCATAGGCTTCACAGCCTGCTATCAAGGCCCAGTCGTCCTCCTACAATCTACATGTCACCACTTCGGCGCTTAACACCCACCGTCCATATTGAATACATGCTAGGGCTGTCTCATACAGGACTGGTGTATTGGTATTAGCGGGGTCATTTTTACGACATGTCGGCGGGTCTTCTGGTAGATCAGAAAACCCTGATTTAATGAAATTCAAATCCTTAAACTGTTCCCTGCAGCAGCGAGGATTCGAACCTGGGTCCCACGGGACCGCAAGCCAACTCTCTACCGATCGAGCTACCGCCTCCCCTTAAATGTTTGATATGTCTATTGATATTAGACGAGTTGTGGCAAATGAAATGGTGACATTCACTGTTAAAACATAAACATTTAAGTTGTGATAACTAGTGACGAGATCTTGTACAAAACATTCCGGATATTCTTTCCTGATGATGGTGATAATTGGCGTTTTATAGCCAAGTGATACTCCAACATAATTTCTCACACCATTTTTCAATAGCGGAGTGTGATGGGTTTGTCCCCTAATGTGTGCTACATGTCATGAAACACACCTTGGGGAGTCATAAACTTCACCCAGGGATAATTAATGATTTGCATGCTAGACTTACCGGCATAATTTTCTCCTATCTTTATCGAATTGTCTCTTATTACAAGTTGTAAAACGAACAATACTTACACTAGCAGCTATATGATTTATACGCCTGGGAGTATTTATATAGGTAACTGTATCAAATTTGAAAATAAAGTCACCTTAAAATGGAAGTATCAGTGAGGATTGGTAATGTATAATTTCCCTTTGTGTATTATGAGATGTGCAGGTAGCTGAAAAGGAACTTTTTTTTTCACTTAAATGTACAAGTTCAACAAGTTTCCAGGTTTTGATTTCTACTTTAAATCAACAGACTAAATGTGGGTGAGTACAAAAATAACATTAATATAAATAAAATGAACCAAAACGCATAAATACACCAAAAACAAATTCTTTTCCAATGTCATGGCGGCACGGCGGGGAAGGTGAGAGGTTCCCACTGTGAGGCTCCGGCTCGAGTCCCGGCTAGAGCATATTAAGGAGTCTGTGGGTGATGAGGTGACACCGCTCTAACCTGCTGACCTGACTCGCTCACACCCAAGATCCATATAGATCTTGCTCACACCTGACTGGTGAGGTGGACACTGACTGCTGACCCGGACTGATCATCATGCTGCCCTTAATTGGGTGGCAGTGGGATGAGCTGCTGACCCTAAATACTGCCCTTTACTGGGTGACACAAGGTGGAACTAACTACTGCCCTTAACTGGGTGGCAGAGGGTGGGACTAGCTGACCCTAACTGCTGCCCTTAAGTGGGTGGCAGAGGGTGGGACTTGCTGAATGCTGGCCTTAACTGGGTGGCAGAGGGTGGGAAAACTGACCTGACTGGACTTAATGTGTCTTGATTAGACCTGACTAAACAATAGCCCATACCATAGCCCAAACACCATGCACAACAGTAGCCTGTAACACTAAATCACCATAGAATGGAGAAGGACTGTGAGAGGAGGGTGCCACCTGGGGTCCGGGACCTGGGTGTGTTCCTCTCCCAGAGCAGTCCGTAACTCAGGAAGTTGGGACATGTTCACACATTATCACAATCATAACATTCACCACATTTTACTGCATAATGTACAGCACACACACAGCAGTAAATTTTTAACCGGGGCTAGCTAATATTTTCGCCTGACAGAGGGCAGCACAATCGAACATCGTTCCTTAGTGTCGACGAGCCTTGTGAAGCAGTTGAGTGGTTCACCACATCGCTGGTGTCAGACATTTCCCAGCACTTCCTCATAGCCATAATTATTAGCAGGCCAAAATTTAATACCGTCCATACTGTAACACATTACGGGATATTAATTTACCTATCATGTTATGAAAGCAGTTCTGAAGCGATTAGGAACTACATTTTAAGTGATTTGAAGTAATAGTGGATGTATTAATCACACGACGGAGTCGTAAATTATACGGAGATATTGCTCTGTGTGTGTGTGTGTGTGTGTGTGTGTGTGTTTCCGTTTGCGGCGGGGTGAATCACGTAAGTGAAAATTATACAAGGTAAATTACTGTAGGTTCTCAAATGTTTTAGCCTTTAGACCTACGGAAACGACCTGTTTATTTACCTCTGGCAATGGCCACATTATTTTATTCGCCACTGGGAAACCTCGCGAGGTTTGAAGATTTGCTGTTTATTTATATTCTTTATTTACTGTTGTTTCCTGCCCATGGGCAAGTTTGTTTTTACCTAAGTGGCGATGAAAGTCAGATGGTGTAGACATCCGCTGGAATCTATAAGATGCTATTGATTTTTTTTGTTTTTTCTTTATAGCATAATGCAACTTGGTACAAGACAGTATCCGTTAACAAGAAGAAAATAAAGCATGTCATCGTAAAGAAGGAATTAAGGACGAGAAACGAAGGAAAAAGAAAAGTCTGATATCACAGTGACATGGAAGGAGGAGGAATAATTAAAGAAGAGGCGCTGTTAAAGAATGTTCTTAATGGAAAATAGTAGATACATTATAATATGTATGTGGGAAAAATGGAATAAGAACATGAAAAGAGGAAGAAATGAACAAGAAATATAAGATGTCGTAAAGAAGGGGAGGGGGGAGAAAGGATAGGGAATGTGAATCGTGCTGGAAATGGAAAGAAGTATTTTAAGGCAAGGAAAAGGACATGGACTAAGAATGGAATATAGGACTCGGGGAATAAGGAAGGTTTGATGTCATGCTGAGAAAGAGGGAAGAAAAATATTGGAAGAAAATTTGTTGGAAAAGAGGAGATAAACACCAATAATAGGTATGAATAAGAAATCAGGATGGTGGGTGAAATAACAGAAAAAAAAAAAACAGGGAGAGACAGAAACATGTGAGGAGAGGAGTGGGAGAAAAAAGACAAAAGAAACAGTATCGAGTGTTGGGGAAAAAAGTAGCAAAATAGAAAATCCTTAAGTATGACGTGGGAAGAAAGCCAAGTAATGAAAAGGAATTAAGTGGTAAGACAATAGGAAAAGGGAAAAGGGAATGCGGAAAAATGAAAGAATAAAGCAAATCAAAGGAAAAAATAATAAATAATAATAGACTGATGTGCTACGAAAGAAGGAAGAGAAAAAGAGAGAGAAAAAGAAAGTGAGAGGGAAGGGTGAAAGGTATACCAAGGAAAATGGAATAGAAATAAAATTAATATGAAAATGGAAAAAAGGACTAGAAATGACCCGATGTCGCACCAAGAAGGAGGGAAGAGGAATAATGGAAGGAGAAATATTGTGGGAGAGAAACGTGTTGGGAAAAGGGGAGAGGTGACAGGAGTGAGGTGCGGAATGAGGTGGAAGGGAAAGAAGAAGAGAGAAGAGAAGGAGAGTAGAGTGATAAAAGGAGAAGGAGAGAAAGAAAGGAAGAGGATAGAATGTCAATAAGCGAGGGAAACAGTAAAGAGTTGAAGGTGGAGGAATATCAATGAGAGAGGGAAAGACACGGTAAGAAGACGAAACGTGTGAGATAGAATTAGGTGAGAGGGAGGGAGGAGGATAAAAACAGAGAGAGGGAGAATAGAAGCAGACAGCAATGAGAGAAGGAGGGAGAGGACGAGGGTGAAAAGCAAAAGGAGGAGAGGATATCGGCGACTGAGGGAATGAGAGGCGCGATAAGACGAGGGGCAAAGGACAGAATGAGGGAGAGGGAGGAAGGAAGATAAAAACAAGCTAGGAGGAGAGAATGGGAGAACAGTGAGGGAAGAAGAGACAGAGGAAGAGAGTAGTGCCTATTGATGAGTGAGGAAAGGAGAGATGCGACATAGGGACTAGACATAAAAGGGACAGATAGAGGTGAAAGAGAGGGAGGAGGGAAGAAGAGAAGGCAGGGAGAAGACAGAACAGTGAAGAAAGGAGCGAAAGACCTTTAGAGATGGAAAGAGATCATATCGGCGAGTGAGGAAAGGAGGAATGCGATGAGAGGTGAAAGCAATGTAAGAAGAATGGAAGGAGACTTGAGAGTAAGGGTGGGGTGTGGGGAAGAATGGAGAACAGGTGCATGATGAGGGGGGTGGGGGTCAAGGAGGATAGTAAAGCAAGAAAGTGGGGTTAAATGGTGAGGAAATGGGGAGTTGAAAAGAGGGAAGGCAGAGAACAGCGAGAAGGGAGGAGGATAAAGCAAGGGAATGAGGAGAGAAAGGGAAGAAATATGAAGTTAAACAGGTAAGGAACACAGGCAGGGTGGGGAACTGAGAGTCTGGTAATGCAGAGGAGGTAAGAGTAGTGCTGGGAAAAAGGGAATTAGAGATACTAGATAGGGAAACAGGGAATGACACGTAAGAGAGAACAAAGCACAGTATATAGTTTCGTCAAAACCATTTTATTTTCACTCGCATATTTCTGTATTCATGCTAGTGACTTGTTATTTTTATTATTTTTATTTTTATTATCATTATCATTATTATTATTATTATTATTATCATTATTGTTATTATTATTATTATTGCTATTGTTATCATCATCAAAATTGTTGTTGTTGTTGTTGCTGTTACCTTCGCCAGCGAAGTTGGAGGAGGTTATGTATTCACCTATGTTTGCTGCTTGTCGGAATCGAAAGATTCGGCAATCACGTTGATCAGTTCTGTCTGTATGTTTGTTTGTCTGTCTGTCTGTCTTTGTGTCTGTCTGCTCTACAGGTCACAATTTTGCTCCAGTCGTTCTGAAAAAAAAAAAAAAAATTCATAAACCCTGGAAGCCAATTGTTTTTCATCAAAATCGGTCAAAGGCCCAGGGCTGGGTGGGGGGTTGAGACCCGTCGGTGGCCGTGGGTCCGGAAATTGTCAGGACCCAGTAGCCGGCTCAGGCATCATTTTTTTTCAAATTTCGAAAATCGATTTGTTTTTACCAAATTGAGGAGAAACGTCTGGTGCACCTGGCAATGCATTTTTTAGCTTCCTAAACCCATACTGTCCTTCGCAATGAAGTGCGAAAATTTTCTCCAAATGACTGTATAAACGACGGTGAAAACTAGGCAGATTCAATCGGATCCATCTGGCAAGCACTCTGCCTATGGCAGTTTCGTCT
>JAGKTI010031235.1:0-12189 GCA_018397915.1 Birgus latro
TGTCTGGTAATAGATAGATAGAGATAGTATTTACCTAATTGCGATATACAGGAAATGAGCTACACTCGAGCGGTCCCGTCTCTGTTTCTCAATAAGTCAAATTTTGCCTTAAACTCATTTAAGTTTTTAGACTGGACGATCTCTTTGTCCAGGCTATTCCACAGATCTATACATCTATAAGGAAAACTGAATTTCTTGATGGCCTTCGAGCACCTTGGCTTCTTTAGTTTCATTCCATGTCCTCTTGTTACCCTCTCATCCCACACAAACAGATTTTCACTGTCAATTTTATCTACTCCTATCATGGTCCTGAACACAGCAATCATGTCGCCCCTCTCTCTCCTATCCTCTAAGGAAGGCAAATCCAGCCTTTCCAGCCTCTCTCTGTACGACAAATCTGCCAGACTGGGGACCATCTTGGTTGCTGTTCTTTGTATTCTCTCAATCTTGGTTATATCTTTCTTTTTGTGTGGGGACCACCTAGGGCAGATCACGGCCACTATCAACTGTTTCATCATCTCCTCATCCATGTAATGAAATGCCACTCTTATATTGATCAAGAGTTTATATGTCTCTCTAACTATCTTATTTATGTGCTTTTCAGGTGACAAACTAGCCTGGACCAGCACTCCCAAATCTTTCTCTTCTCTCGCTTTTCTAATTGGTTCATTACCCATCAGATAATTCAATGATGGCCTCTTGGTACTTTTACCCATTTCCAATATTTTACATTTTTTGCGTTGAATTTCATTTCCCATATCCAGCTCCAATCATGTATCCTATCCAGATCCTCCTGCAGCATTTTACACTCCTCTTCAACCTCTACCTTTCTCAAGATCTTTGCATCATCAGCAAACAGGCTTGCGTAACTGTTCACTCCATCTACAATATCATTTACGTAAATCAGGAACATTACTGGTGCCAACACCGAGCCCTGTGGGACACCACTTGTTACTTCCCTCCATCCAGATGTCCTGTCCTTTATTACTGTCCTCATCTGTCTGTCACTCAAAAAGTCTCTCATCCATTCCAGGAGGCTTCCCTTCAGTCCTCCTATATGCTCTAATTTCCATATCAGTTTCTTGTGGGGTACCTTGTCAAAGGCCTTCTCCAGATCTAAGTACAAATAATCCACCCAACCGTCTCTCTCCTGTAGCACATCAATCGCTCTTGAGTAAAAGCTCAACAAGTTGGAAACACATGACCTTCCACTTCTGAATCCAAACTGACTTTCAGTCAAAATATTCATCTCTTCCAGATATTTTATCCATCTGTCTTTCAGGATTCTCTCACACAATTTTGTAACCATGCTGGTTAGGGACACTGGTCTATAATTCAGGAGTTCTTCCTTGTTTCCTCCCTTATACATTGGTACCACATTTGCCCTCTTCCATTCCTGAGGCACTTTCCCCTCTTCCAAGGAGCACACAATTAAATTGTGAATCTTATCCACCAGTTGTTCTCTGCATTCCTTCAGTACCCAATTAGTGATTCCATCCAGTCCTGTGGCTTTCCTTACATCTTGAGTTCGTTTCGTTTCGTTTAGTTTTAGAAGGCTCCAACATGCTTGCATGCGTCGGCCTTGGTCACCTAATGGCGGCTCCCCACGCTGCTCGATCCCTGGCAGCCTCCCTGTTCAGTCCCTTAACCCTTAAGTCACACTTAATGACCTCGTCCCATGTCTTTCTCGGTCTACCCCTCCCAACCCCTCCCCCAGTATTAACACCTCTCACCCTCTGTACCCAATTATCATCCTCCATCCTCTTCACATGTCCAAACCACCTCAGCCTACCTCTCCTAATCATAACAATACACTCCAGTCCCATCCTACCTCTCAACTCTTCCATCGTAAACCCAGCTCCCCCAGGCGTTGCACGCAGGGACGCACTGCACATCCACCTAATCATTGTCATTTCTGTATGTTTAAACCTGCGAATATCCACTTCTTTTACTGCCCAGGTCTCATTACCAAACAGTATCACACTCCTAACACATGCTGCATACAAAGACCCCTTAGCACGTAAGGAGAGTCCTCTCAATGTCAGGAGAGGCAACAGCTCCCTGAACTTCTTCCAACCACTTCTCACCCTAGCAACCGAGATAACTCCAGCCCCACCTCCGGCACATAACATGTCTCCCAAATAACAAAACTCCTCCACACACTCAAGAGACTCACCTGCAAGTTCAACCCTCTCATGCCTAACAATCACCATCTGCTCTCCCCAACACGCCGCACACATGAAATCAGCATCATCTTCCAGTCTACCTCTAATAACACTACATCTCTTGTGCACCCATTTATCACAAACACTACACAAGATGGAATTACTTCCCACACCCTTGTGGCAAACTGCACATGGCCACTCTCCCTCTCCTCTGATTGTACCGTCACCAACCCTAGAGATCATCACTTTTGTTTTATCTGCATTTACCCTTAAGCCCTTGTACCCCATACCATCTCTCCACTTCTTAAATCTTTCCTCCGCCTCCTTTTCATTCTCTGCAATCAACACCAAATCATCAGCATACAGCATCTCCCATGGGAGTCCATCTCTGAAGTCACGTGAGAGGGCTTCAAGCACCATGATAAACAACAAGGGACTCAAAACTGACCCCTGATGCACACCCACATTCACAGAAAACTCATCACTCAAAGCTCCATTCACCTTTACCTGGGTGTGAGCACCCATGTACATGGCCATAACCACCCTAAGCAGCCACTCTTCCAACCCTAGCTTTCTCATTGCCCACTTCACCACCTCTCTAGGGACTCTGTCAAAGGCCTTTTCCAAATCAACAAAAACAAAATACAATTCCCTTTTCTTTCCAATATATTTTTCCTGAAGCTGTTGAACAATGAATATGGCATCAGTGGTCCCCCTGCCTGGCATAAACCCAAACTGCATCTCATCGATATTCACTCTTTCTCTAATCATACCTTCTAGAACTCTCTCCATGACTTTCATTATTTGATCTAAGAGCTTTATACCTCTGTAATTTCCCCTTTCCAGGGCATCACCCTTTCCCAGTAACTTATACACTTCCTGCACTTCCACTTTTATATCTTTTATCACTACATTTCTAATCACTCCCTCCCCCTCCACAAACTCCCTTTCCTTAGTGAAAACCGATTGGAAACATTTGTTCATTATTTCAGCTCGCATTACTGCATCCTTGTAGACCTCTCCTTCTACTTTCAGTCAGGTAATTCCTTCCCTTTACTTCAATTTGCCATTAACAAAGCTATAAAACAATTTGAATTAATCCTTACATTTGTCAATTATACCTTTTTCAAAGTTCCTTTCTTCCTCTCTATGTATTCTTGTAGATTCATTTCGAGTTCTTTTATATTCTTCCTTTGCTCTTTTATTACCTCTCTTTCTCCATTTGTTCCATGCCATGTCCCTCTCTTTTTTCGCTATCATACACCTTCTATTAAACCACTCCTTTTTCCTGTTTTCTTTCCCACTTGCTCTTGGCACACATTTTTCCACTACCAAATTGTAGAGGTCTAAAAAGATTTCCCACTTCCTCTGTATCTCTCTTGTTTCTCTGAATTTTCTCCAGTCTGCATTTTCGAATTTTTTTTTTTCAATTCTGCAAAGTTTGTTTTCCCAAAGTTGTATCTTCCTTGCCTATAAAGCTCATCTCTTGGCACCACGTTCCCTATTATCATCTGGAACTCAATGACCACATGATAACTTTTTCCTATAGGACAGATAATTTAAAGATTCAATTACATCAGGTTCTTTGGATAGTAGCAAATCTAATCTTGCTGGTGTGTCATCACCTCTGAATCGTGTCTCTTCTTTGACCCACTGCGTCATTACATTATTCGTTGCTATACAGTATTTAACAATTTAGTGCCCCATGAATCTTCGCTGCCTCCTGAGTCCCATTCCTCCCAGTTCACCTCTTTACAATTAAAGTCACCCATTAGGATAATATTGTTGCTTTTCTTGATCACTTTCTGTAGATAACTAACAATGTCTGACAACATCTCCTGGTATTCATCGTCATTCCATGCTCTCGTCTTAGGGGGAACATATACCACTGCCATATCTCTCTTACCATTCTCCCCAGTTTCTAATTTCATATTTATCGCTTCGGCCATGCCCTCTGCCATTTCCACTGTATCTACATTTATATTGTCCTTCACTGCTATCATCACTCCTCCTCCTGTTTTTTCTTTTCTGTCTCTTCTCCATAATTTGTATCTCCCATCTCCCATATGAAAATCAATATCTTCTTTCAATTTAGTCTCTACAAAGCACATAACATCAGGTTCGTGTACCCTCAAAAAATCATTGATTTCTAACCTTGCCGATATTAGTCCATCAATGTTTGTGTACGCCACTTCTCTCCTTCCCTCCGTCGGTACCACTTTCTCAATTTCTGGTCCATAACTCTCCAACAGAACTCTGTCTTCTCTTCCTCCGTTCGCTGTTTGTTTTTTATCTTTGCTTCCTTTATTAACTCCTTTAATTTAGCTCTTTCCTCTTCGTTTGCATCTCTCCTAATCCAAACATTTTTAAACCCCTCTTTATCTGAAACTTTCCACGTTCTACTTATGATTTCATTCACTATTACTTGGAACTTAAACTTTACTTTCAAAGGCCTTGCCCCACCATCCTCGTACTTTCCTAACCTAAACACTTGGGCTTCATTGCTTCCCTCCATAACCAGTGATATTATTTCTTTAGCCTTGCTCAGTTCCTCTCTCTCTTTTTCAGATCTTGCTGTTATTCGTTTTTCTTTTATTCCTGAGATTATCACACATTTTTTCTTGTCTGCTACATCCCTGACCAAAGATTCCCTACTTCTTAGTGCTCTAACCACTTCCTTCCCCACTTTTTCCTTACTTTGTTGTTCTATGATCTTCAAATTTACATTTCCTTCCTCCTGTATTTTCTTCCACCCCTTATGTTGCTCCTTGATTTCCTGAATGTGCTCATCTTGCCTCCTCGATTTTGATTCGTACTCATCTAGTTTACTTTTTATTCCGTCCCCTTCTTCTTCCAACCTCTTATTCTCCCTCTTGAGCTGTTTTATTTCATTTGATGCGGATTCATTACTCACCTTTAATTCTGTGACTTCTTTTTCTTGTTCATCACTACGTGTGCTAACTTTTTCCAGTTTACTCTGTAGGACTTTGATCTCTCTCTGCTGTTCTAAGGTCCGTTCCTGTAACTCTCTAATTACTTCCCATACCTTTTTTAACTCCTGGACATTCCTCTCCACCGTTTTCTCTACTCCTGCTACTCTTGTTTGTTGCAGCTTATCACTTCCTTTACCTACATTTTCTTCGGAGAAGCCCACAAATTCTCCCTCACCAGTTGTAAACAATCTTCCGTCTCTCTCTGCCACGATACAACCATATGGAAATTTTCTTTTTCACTTTGTCTTGTATTTTCAGGGCAGAAACCTGCGTTTTTTTTTTAACTAATATCCGACGGGACCAACACTCACGCATTCAACCACATAATCACAATAGGCTATCTCCTTTTCACCGCTAGTTCAGCGATTATCTCCCCTCGATCCAGGAGCAGCTCCGTCTCTCTCCATTATAAAATGTGTGTGTGTGTATATGTGAGAAATACACTGAGGTGGTCTGGACATGTGGAGAGAATGGAGAATGAAAGACTGACTAAGAAGGTGCATGTAGGTGAAGTGGAGGGAGGGAGAGGGAGGGGAAGACCTAGGATGAGATGAAGGGATGGAGCTGAGAGGAATATGAGGGAGGGGGTACTGAGCTGGGAGGAGGGCAAACAAATGGTGGGTGACAGAGCGACTTGGAGGTGTGTTGTATGAGGCCACCCTTTGTGGGATTAGGTTGTTGGGCTATAGATAGATAGATAGTGTATGTGTGTGAGTATAAATGTAGAAGGTGGCATGGAAGGTCCATATGGTGGAAAGCTAAGGTAAATGAATGTTTGTTAAGAAGCTGTTTTGGAGGCTGACAAGGCTAGGGATCCAATGAGAGATCACACCGGTGATTTTGTATAGAAGGGTGCCTGACATGGTAGTAGCACCCTCTGCATTTATATATATTTTTTCTTCCTTTACTTCATTCTTTCCTCGTCCTTCTGCCTATGGGTGACTTTACACTCCCAACTGTTTCTTTCTTTACTTCATCCTTTCCTGTTCCTTCTGCCTATGGGTGGTAAGTCAAATGGTTTCCTGTACACCAGAAAACCATTTACTATGTTGGATGGTAACCATATAACCAAATTATGGTGCCTGGTGGTTTAGTGGGTAACTGCGGCGCTCCAATCGGATTGAGCCAGTGAAGGTTTATATCCAAGGGATGGTTGGGGTTTATTGCTCAGGTAATGCCACTCAGGTATGAGTGAGGTTGGTCACTCTCATCTTAAATGTCAGGACCAACTTGCCTAGCCCGAGGCTCCTATGCTCCTAATGGGGCAACATAGGATAGGATGATGGATGGATGGATTATCTTTAAACATGATAGTTGTCCAACTGAGTCTCTGATAGGTAACATCAAGTTCAAGTGTGTAGATGGTAATGTCTATGAGGTGGAGTCAGGATTCTGAGGTCTGCTGAGCATGCTGTTTAGTTTTCCCACTACAATTTTTTTCCCACTCTTCCTTGCTTTCTGGACCTTACCACACACCACATGTGGTGAAAAAATGTGGGATTATGAGATGATAAAAGTCATGATAATTAAGATGACATGTCCTTGTAAACATTATAAAATTTTAACATAAAACTTACTTTGAAAGCTACCGGGGTTGGCAAAAATCACAGATTAAAAAAAAACAAAAAAATTAAACTGGATTTTTAAAATTCAAATCAGATTTTTTAAAAATCTGTGATTTTTTTTTTCCAACCTGTTTGTGCTTTTGGGAATTCTGTCAGAAGAGTACCATCGTGGGTCTTTTTTCCTCCCACTTGTTACAATGCATCCATTAGGCATGATTATATATCACTGTTCAAATAAACAAACGTACAAAATAGAAAATAATAATGTGAATGGGAAGTGGGAGTAAGGCAATGCATCACAAGCTAGCACTTCTTGATATGGGGAAGGTTACTCAGTCTCACATTTTCAGATACTGAAGAAAGTTGTCAACTTGTCTTTTATATTTTGTCAAATTTGGATCATGATCATTAGATTGAATCATTTTACTGTGTATTCAAAGAAGAACATTTGCCTTGTCACAAGAGGCAATCACTGGTGCCTGACTTGATCAAGATCAGTACAGGAAGAGTACAGGCCAAGCAAACTTGATGCATCTGTACAATACACATCCATCACATTCTCTGTCTTCATCATTTTTACTGTATTTATATATAAAACAAAAAATCTATTTTGATTTAAATCATGATTTTTTCACTGATTTAAATCAATTTAAATCACATGATTTAAATCAAAACAACCATGAAAGCTACACTTCTTAAAAACAAAGGAAAGAGAAAGGAGAAAAAGATGCAGGGCTAACCGTTCTGTACAGTAGTATAATTCCAGAAATTACAATACTGTACTGTACCAAAACTAATAAAAAGACTACACTGTATATATTAAACTAAATAGAATCCAAGGGTATGCAACATGCAAGACAATTTCTCGTACCCAAACCAGAGGCGTTGCACTGTGGGGACAGCCCAGTTGATAGGGGTAGCCTCAACAACGTCTGCTGTACGGTAGGGATTGTTCTTGCTGTACACCCACTCTCGGATCTTCACTTCTGGGATCTCGGTGGCAAGACCCTCTGCAAATTATATGCTTCTTAACCCCCTGAATCCAAGTGATATCCTTCTCAGTTTACTCTTGTTACCAGACAATTTTATTCAGCTTTGAAAAATGGTTATTTTTGCCAGCTAGAAAGCTGATGGGATACTAGCACATGTGTTAAAATCTTTGTACAGGAAGCTAGCACCAGCTGACTCAGGTGTCAATCCACACTTAGGATTGGTACATGACTACCTATGACAGAACCTAAGGTAGGTAACTGTGGTAGCCTGGATGAAGCAATGGTCTTCTATCACTGGATAGTGGTTGAACATACCACAGGCTCAAAAGCCCAAGTTACTGAGATGAGTACTACAACAAAGTGCATCATGGCATCTGACCCCACCTTTTCCTTATCTTTAGTAAATGTCTCAAGAACTAAATGAGCTTAAAAAGGACATATGTAACCTTTTGAGTCTGAAGACTATCCTAAGGTGAATAAAATCATTAATAGAGGGTAATAATTAAATATAAGATGACCCTGGTCTAAATGGATTAATAATGCCTGGATAAAAACAGTACAGTACATAATATGAAATGCATGCAGGCGGTAGGTGGTTAAAACTGAAGCAAGATTGATTCTTGGCTGGGCTAAGAAAAAGCTAATGAATTTTAAAATTAAAAAAGTTGTTAATAATTTCACTTAGAATGGGCCAAAAATCATAAAAATGTCCCCACCATTACACCAGCCCTGGATGAAACATAATCACCATCATCTGGACCTCCTTTCCCACCCTAGGGCAGGATGAGGAGTAGCAACGTCCAGACAGCCCAAATTTGCCCAGTCCAATAGGCCACACTTCCATTCACCCATCATTCAAGCCCCCAGAATCCTGGCTCTATCGGATACGCCAAAAACATTCACCACGTTCTGTAGCTTCACACACAAGTATCCGATAGAGTCAATCCGGATGCTGCCACATTAAAAAGGGGTGCCAAAATCCCTGATCATGCACTTCTTCTCACAACATTCATCCACCCAGCTCGATCTCTTGTCAGTTCCCTAGCCTCACCGACTTCCAAACCTCTGTTCCTCACACACTCATCCACCATATCTCTCCACCTTCTCCTTGGCCTACCTCACCTCCTCCCTCCTTCAAATTCACTCAGATATACCTTTTTCACCACTCTATTGTTATCCATTCTCTCCACATGACCATACCATCGCAGTACACTCTCTTCATTTCTGGTGTCAACTGACTTCCTCACTCCACATCTTTCACGAATCACATTTCGTATCCTATCCACCTTCTGTACTCCACATACATTCCTCAGCAGTCCCATCTCCACTGCTCTTACTCTTGACTTTTCATTTTCATGCCACACCATAGTCTCACATCCATATGTTAAAGTTGGCACTAACACTCCTTCATGTAAGCCTAGTGCAGCTGCAACACTTAAGCCTGTTTCTTATCAAGGCATTCATTGCACCAGCCACTTTTCTTCCTTGTGTCACTCTACTTTCAACTTCTTTTGCACATTTTCCTCTCTTTTCTATCACTGTACCAAGGTATTTGAACTCTCTCACCAATTCCAGTCTCTCTCCATTCACTCTGACATTGCACTGGGAGTCATCTTCTCTCTCAATAACCATCACTTTACTCTTTTCTACGTCTACTCTCAGGGAACGACGCTCACAGAGGGAATGGGGATCGTGCTGAAAGAAGCCTGATTGATTACGTGCTCGTAGAGAGGTCGATGCTGGGAATGGTTGCTGATAGGAGGGCTGTGAGAGGACAACGTAGAGGTCAGATCATACGATTGTGGTATGCAAGATCAAGCTGAGAGGAGTGAGGTGGATCAGGAGTGAGAGGAGCAGTCAGGGAGAAAGACTGAAAGCTGGGAAGCTGAGGATCAAAGAAATGGCAGATGATTACAGGATCAAAACAGAGGAGGAGTTAAAATCAGTGAATTGGAATGAAGTGGATCTGGACAGCCTGTGGAATGCATATAGGGATTGCTTAGTTAGGAATGCTAAAGAGGTGTGTGGATGAAACATCTTTTATATTTGTTAATATTTTTGAGGCAAGCTAAAACCCCACTCATTAATATTAGTCCCTGTCCAAGACAGCACAGTCTCATCACTGGCTATGTCAAACTGCTACAATTTCATCAAAAAAGCTCTTGGGTATACAATATTTTACAAGGCTTTGGGGGAGGCAGTGGCTCAATCGGAAGAGAGGTGGCCGTCCTACCAGATCCAGGTTCTAATTCGCGCTGGAGCAGGGAACAGTTTAAGGGACTGAATTTCATAAAATCAGAATTTACTGATCTACCAGAAGACCTCCCAACAAGTCATAAAAACACCCCCCCTAATACCAATACACCAATCCTGTATGAGACAGCCCTAGCATGTATTCAACAGGGATGGTGGGTGTTGGCACTGAAGTGGTGACATGTTGAGGTGCATGGTATGTAGGAGGACTACTGGGCCTTGGGAACAGGCTGTGAAGCCTATGCCCAGAGTCAGACAGACACACACACACAAAGTAGAACCCCTCTGGTATGAATCTCTTTTGTCTGGAATTTGGTTATCTAGACAAAATTGTAATTCCAAAAATATGTTTAAAATATTTACAAGACCACTTTAAGTAGCCATGCAGAAAGCAACAATAATTTGTTTAGTCTCAGTATAAGCTAAGTTGCCACATGGCAGCCTGTCTTCAAACATGTGCATATATTCATAACATCAACTGGTTCTTTGACCTCCTATTTTATTATCCAGTACAGTATTTCTAAAATTAATTCTCCCTATGATGGCTCTTAATTCAAATATAGCTTCTGTAAAGGCAAAAGGTGTCAACATGAAGCAAGTAACATTACGTATTGCTGATAAAGTGAAACTTCTGGATAAATTAGAAGCTGGAAGCAGGTGTTCGTTTCGTTTTTGAAGGTGCCAACATGTTTGCATACATTGGCTTTGGTCACTTAATGGCGACCGTCCATGCTGTTCAATCTCTGACAGCCTTCCTGTTCAGTCCCTTAACCCTGAGGTCATACTTAATGACCTCGTCCTAAGTCTTCTTCGGTCTAACCCTTGCAACCCAACCCCCAATATCCACGCTGCTCACTTTCTGTACCCAATTATCATCCCCCATCCTGTCCACATGCCCAATCCACTTCAATCTACCTTTCCTCAACTAAACACCAATAAACTCCAGTCCCATCCTACCTCTCAGCTCTTCCATCGTAAACCTAGCCCCCCAAAGCCTTGCACTCAAGGATGCACAGCACATCCACTTAATCACTGTCATTTCTGTACGTTTGAGCCAGCGAATATCCTCTTCCTTTAATGCCCAGGTCTCACTACCATACAGCATTACACTCATAACACATGCTGCATACAAAGATCCCTTAGCACACAAGGAGAACCCTCTCAATGTCAGGAGAGGCAACAGCTCCTGAACCTCTTCCAGCCTCTTACCCAAGCCACAGAGCTAGCTCCAGCCCCACCTCCAGCACATAACATGTCTCCCAAATAACAAAACTCTTCCACACACAGTTACACAGAGAGTAGACCAGCATGCTCTCCTATACAAGTTTCTCTAACTGTCAACACCAAACTACATACACGCTACACACTACACTTCCTTTTCAAAATTCTCAAACTGGCGTACAAAAATCATGCCTCGGAGTCCCCGGGGGGGGGGGGACCATAAATGCCCCCACCATCTGCCCCTCTCCCGGTGACGACTCAAAGAGCTGCCTGGAACCACCGTCTGACTCACTCCTTCTTCATTTCTGTAACATTCGCGGCCTTTCCTCTAACTTTCACGCTGTTGAGCACCACCTCTTCTCCTCTAAACCTCACCTTCTCTTTCTCACTGAGACTCAGCTGTCTGAGGCAACTGACAGCAAACCCTTTTCTGTATCCTCCTACTTTCTCTATTCTCGTTTCAAAGCCAAAGGTGGCTGTTGCGTATACGTACGCAACGATCTATCTTGCTCTCGTGTTCCTCAACTTGATTCTTCTGAATTCTCTGCTCTCTGGCTTTGCCTTTCCTGTCATTCTCTAACTAAATATATCTGTGCTGTTTACTTATCTCGTAATTCTACTGACTATCAAAAATTCTTTGACTATCTTACTTCTACGATGGAACACATTCTATCCATTTCTCCTTTCTCTGAAATCTCCATTCTAGGAGATTTCAATGTTCACCACCACCTTTGGCTCTCCTCTCCTTTAACTGATCCACCTGGTGAACAAGCCTACATCTTTTCTATCCTTAATGACCTAGAGCAGCTTGTACAGCACCCTACCCGTATCCCTGACCGCCTTGGAGAGAGTTCCAACATACTTGACCTTTTCCTAACAACTAATCCTTCTGCTTACACTGTTCATCTTTTCTCTCCGTTGGGCTCCTCCGATCACAATCTTATTACCTTAACATGTCCAATCGCTCCAGTACGGCCTGTGGACCCTCCAAAGAAACGCC
>JAGKTI010031236.1:0-12189 GCA_018397915.1 Birgus latro
TCCCAGTCCTTCATTTATGCAACTTGTTAACTCTGGAACTGTCTTCCTCTGTCTGTATTTCCTACTTCCTATGATCTCCAGTCTTTCAAACGCAGTGTGTCCAGGCATCTCGAATTGAATGGATCTTGAATTTGGCTCTCATTTGTATTGTTTTTGCTTTTTCTTGGAAGGAACAGTATGCAGGCCTGTGGCCTTTGGTTCCTTCTTCCTTGCATAAAAAAAAAGGAAACTCCGTAGCTCCTTCACACATGTTGGAACCGGCCAGTTTTCCACAGCTGCCACCTTCTCTGGATAAGTACAGACGCTGCCCTCGCCTATACTGTCTCCCAGGTACTAAACTTCTTTCTGAGACAAGTAGCACTTCTTGGTTTTCAGCTTGCGGTGCACTGCTTGAATCCTGGTAAGCACCTTTGAGATGCTCTCCAATTCCCGGTCAAAAGCCCGTCCAAACACAATTACATCGTCCACATAGATGAGAGCTGTCAGCCAGTGCAGGCCCTCCAGTACACAATCCACGAGATGCTCAAAAGTAGCTGGGGCACTGCATATGGCCCCACCCATATGAAAAGGCTATTTTCTCCTTGTCCTTCTCCACAACCTTGACCAGATGATATCCTACTTTCATACCTAGAGTGGAGAACCACTTAGCACCTGACAGAGCATCCACTGTGTCATCAGTCCTTGGCAAGGGGTATGCATCCTTCACTGTCACTTCATTCAGGGCCCGATAATCCACACAGCACCTTACCAAGCCATCCTTCTTCTTTTCCAGAACCACTGCTGATGTCCAAGGACTGCTGGACGTTTCTATCACTTCTCGACTTTGAAGATCACCTCTATTTCTTGTCGTTGGGCTGGAGCCATCCTTCATGCTGGCTGTTTAATTGGGTGGTGATCCCCAGAGCCTATGCATTGCTCCACCAGATCAGTGCACCCCAGGTCTAAGTCTCCAGTAGAAAACACATCAACAAACTCCGTCAGCAGCTGCCTCAGCTTCAGCACTTGTGAGTCATCCAGGCATTGGCAACTCCTTGAAAACAGGTGTTGTAAGTGGTCTGACAGATACCCATCTTCTTTGACTACACTTCTTTTACAGGCCTTCCTCTGATGCCACTCAGGGTCCACTGCCTGGCACAGTCCCACAATTTCTTCCTTGTTGATCTTCTGTGGCTTGTGGGAGAAATTGGTCACCACAACCAGCACATTGCCTGCACCTGTTTTCACCAAAGTTCTCTCAACCATCACTCCGGCCTTTGTCTTGCACCATACATCAGGTTCCACGACCACTAGACAGCTGTCAAAAGAGGCACTCACCTTGCTCTGGAGCAACAGTTCTGATTTTGGGGTTATCACTATAGTGCGGAGCACCCTCACCTCACCTTGTTCTGGAGCAACGGTTCTGATTTTGGGGGTATCACTATAGTGCAGAGCACCCTCACCTCGCGACTAGAGGTGCCATATCTCACTGCCCTGATGGGAACCGACTTTCCTCAAACCTTCAGCTTCATGGAGCAGAAGTCCAGCTCACATCCCATGGACATCAGTTAGTCCAGACCAAGAAGGCAAGAATCCTCCATCTCGGCTACATAGACTGGAAGTTTGGCCTCTTGCCTTGCCACTTCAGTCTGGACATCCAAGGGTACCCTCAGTTGTTTGTGGTGCCCAGTTATGCCACACAATTGTTGTGATGACTCAGGTCGATACCAATGATGTAACACATGAGGCCTCACACAAGTTTGCCCTGAGGCTGAATCAATCACCAGGGAACACTTCTAGCCACCTATTCTTCAGTCTACTCACACACTGTTGATTACAATTCTTTTACATTTTCTCAGTGGTGGGGCTATTTTGGAAAAGCCAGCTGGTGATTGTCCCGTAACACCACCCTCCACTAGTTTTCTGCTTCTCTGTCTTCTGCAGCCTTCTTTTTGTCCCTTTTCTTGTTTGGACACTCAGAAATGAAGTGTCCCACCTCATGACATGTCCAACACCCTTTTGTTACAATTGTTGATTCCTTGCATTGCTCTATTTTTGCTCCTTCCATTTGTAACAATCCTCCTTCGTCCTGGCTTCCCACAGAACCAGCAACCTCCTCCGGTCTTCTCCTGTTCTCTCTTCCACTTGTAGGAGTCCTCTTTCCTATGTCCTGCCTTTTCACAGTACCAGCAACACACCTTAAATTTTTCCACTTCACATACCTGCCCTTTTCTTGCCTTGATTCTTGCACTATAGCCTGCCTGAAAACTGGACGTACTGGACCTGACATAAGACTCAGATTCTAGAGCCCTGGCTAGTGCTTCTTGCATGTTTCTGGGCTGTGCCTGCTTCACTTGCACTTTTGTATGCCTTGTGTGCCATGCTGTCCCTACTGGAGGGATTTGCCTCGAGCCCATTCATGGGTCCAGAATCTTGCCCTGTAAACCCCAGTCTGTTACATGGTCCCATATCTGCACTCCAGCCCTTCTACTAGGGACTGATAACTGTTCCTCTCCTCCACTGACATCTAGCCCAGAATTTCCATTGCGGCACCCTTGAGGCTAGTAGCAAGCTGGACTGCCCTGTGCCTATCATACCAACCATTCTGATCAGGAACTAACTCAAAGTGTGCATTGTAAGCCTTCCAAGATACTCTACCATCAAATTCCTAAGGTTTATTTTTAACCCGTGGATTGCGAGCTACAGCTCAGGCTGGGTAGCGTCGCATCGCGAACCACAGCTCAGGCTGTTCTTGCTGTGCATCACTGTTAACTACTCCATCCCTACGCAAACTTATGCATGACCCTATGCAAAGATGGAGAGATTTTTTTTTTTTTTCCACCAGATGATGCCCTGAATGTTTATCTTCAAGTTTATAATAAGCAAAAACATTTTTTTTCTCATTTTTTCACTACTCCCCTACGTAAACTTACGCATGGCCCTATGCAAAGACGGAGAGAGATCATTTTTTTTTTCTTCACCAGATGATGCCCTGGATGTTTTGCCCAATCCACGTGTTAATTAAACCCCAATTTGAGTCATACAGTATCTTCACTTGTTTGAGGTCTAAAAACTGGGGCATCATAATTAAGTCACGATTCTGCATTTTGATTATTCAGCCCTGTAATGCTACCTTAGATGCTTGGGATTCATCAAGGTCCATCATACACTGTGTATTTTTGTCATATGCTCCCTGTACACTATTGTGAGGCTCAGCAGTGCAAAATTTCTCTACAGCCTCAATTCTCTCACGAATTATCTTCATATAGCCGTCTACATGCTTCAACTGGTCGTCTACATGCTGTCTACGCTCCACCACATTATTGTTTATGTCATACTTTGCTCTAGCATGGCATCTACTTCCTCCTTAAACTGTTGCTGTTCTTCCTTCATTTCCCTCATGAAAGCATCTAGCTGTCCTTGCATCCTCAGTTGTAATACCTCATGAAGCTCCAGTAATGCCTCTTGAAGCTGTTCATTTCGTTCTTTCTATTCTTCACTTTGTGCCTCTATTTTTTTTTTTTTTTAATGCAAGGAAGAAGGAACCAAAGGGCAGGAGCCTGCAAACCATTCCTTCCAAGAAAAAAAAAAAAACAATACAAAAGAGAGCCAAATTCAATATCTGTTCATTTTGAGATGACTGGACACACTGCGTTTGAAAGACTGGAGATCATAGGAAGTAGGAAATACAGACAGAGGGAGACAGTTACAGAGATGACATGTTGCATAAATGAAGTGTAATGGGATGTATAAAAGCCCGGAGGAAAAGGGAAGGTATATTAAATATGTGATGAGAAAAAAAATAATAATTTTTAATTTTCTTTGTTTGGCACCATTTTGTATTGAGAAAAATTTTAAGATAGAATAACCCACCAGCCTTGTGATGGGTAAACTGGACTGTCTAAGAAGATTTAGAAAGAGTATTACATTTTCTTGGGATCAGCCTAAAGGTTATGCTCGTGACAATAAGGGTAGCACAAGGGTAGCGATTAACCTGAGCAGCCATAGACCTGTAAGAGGAAGGAGATAAGCGTGGACTTTGATACTTACTGCATATATCATAAGAATCTCGGTCCACTGGATTTCGGCTGGAATGAGTAGTCTCCTCTTCACTAGTTCTCTCCTCTGTGTGAATTACCTCAGTACACTCTCAACAAAAATGTTATACCATTAATATCAACAAGCCATGTACAGTCTTCATGAGCAGGAGAAGGAAGAAGACCGGTATGAATGCGGGATTACATGGATTTTTATTACACACTCCAAAAACTCAAACAAAATGCAAGAATGGAAAAGAATTTCGATAGTGACTGGTTCACAATTGGTTGGACAGATAGTATATGACACCACTTTGTTAGAGACAAGTCTGATCAGGTATTAACATTCTAAATATACCAAAAAATCATTTCAATTACAATCAACACACTACCCTCTGGGTGTACTCTTGATAAACCATGTTATAAACCTCTAATACCATCCCTTATTGACATAAAGGTTCCCTCCCAAGATATAACGGGGCATGGGTATGACCACGGGGTGACAAATAAACAAAAACTAGTTTAAATTCCGGCCCCCTGCTTAAACAGATATCTAAGAATAGTCATTCTATTGAAAAATTCTGATATGAAAGTTGACTCTAGCCTGGTGCCAGTGAATAGGTTACTCAAATCACAGTTAATACTCTAAAATAGAGATTAAGCACTTCACAATCCTCAAAAAAAAGAAAAACATACTTACAGTAACCTGTTAATCACTATAGATTTACCTTATATAACTGAGAGATATATTATATATATATATAACTGAGAGAGATATACCTTATAACTGAGAGAGATATACCTTATATATATAACTGAGAGAAATATACCTTATACATAACTAGCCTAGGAGGAGGCTATAGCACGGGCCGAACAGGGTGGTACTCCCGAGGGGAATGGGAATGCTGGTGTTAGGGAGAGCTGGAGCTCCTGTTTCACTAGCTACCTAACCATCCCCCTTTGCTGACCTTTTCAGTGTGACAGTAACATGGAGAGTAGACCAGCATACTCTCCCAAACATTTCCTCTAACTATCCTATGCACTACACCACATGCGCTTTGCATATTACACAATGTATCCCACTACGTTACAGGGTTTGATGCCAGCAAGGGCATGCTGCCAGAAAACTTTGCCCCCGCTACCTAGTGGCGGACTTTGGGGGGAAGCGTGACTAGGGTTCCGCCGGCATAGGTCATGGGTCCGGGGTGAGATGGGGCTCGAATCTGTGCTAGAGGGTACAGGGCATTGCGGTTCCCAGGCTGCCGCTTCCGCTCAATAGAGTGGGGCCCGAACCTAGGAGTAGCGCCCCAGGAGGCTACCCCATCAGTGGGTGTATAATGGCGGGGCAGTTGCAGTGCCAAGCTGCGCTTGGAGGGTGTCCCTGCAGCTGTCCTGGCAGGGTGCCCCGAGGCCACTACCACAGCCACTGGTAAGCTGGTGGGCTAGGGGTCCCGGATCCATTGCCTGGACCTGGGACTGTGCAATGGGTCGGGTCTTTGGAATGTTTACCCCCCTTTATCTTACCAGCTATGAACTACAAATACAAGCATCGAAGCAAGCCTGAGGACAGCAAATCACCCAGGGGGTTTAGGGTGGGTTCGTGGAATGTGGGAAGTTTGAGAGGAAGAGCGGGGGAAGTCGTTGAGGCATTCAGTAGGAGGTGGGTGGATGTGGCATGTTTGCAGGAAGTCCGGTACAGGGATGGATCAGCCAGAAAGATTGTTGGGAAGGATTGCTACTAAGTTGTTTTGGCAGGGGGGAACTGACGGATATGGGGGTGTGGGTGTGTTGGTTGCAGAGAAATGGGTGGAATATGTCATGAATGTTATGAGAGTAAGTGATAGGATATTAGTAGTGAAAATTTTGATCGGGCGGAAAATGATTTCAGTTATATCGGCATATGCTCCACAGGTATTATTGGATGACGCAGAGAAGGATAGATTTTGGGATGATTTAATATGTGTAAGTGGTATGGGTGATGATGAGGTAGTGGTTCTGGGAGGGGATTTAAATGGTCATGTGGGTGAAGCAGCTCAAGGTTATGAAGGAGTCCATGGAGGATGTGCACATGGTGTGAGGAATGCGGAAGGGGAAAGAATACTCGAGTTTGGGGAGGCTATGGACATGATTGCGTGCAACACACCTTTTAGGAAAAGAATGAGCCGGTTGATTACGTACGAGTCCCGGGGATATAGTAGTCAGATAGATTATTTTCTGGTCAGGAGGGTTGATAGGGGATTAGTGAGGGATGTTAAAGTTATTGGAAGGGAGGAGTGTGTGCAGCAGCACAAACTGTTGATTTGTGACATGGAGCTTAAGGAACGAGTGATGAGAAGGAGGACATATGTACCTAGGAGGAAAATATGGAAGCTGGGAAACCAATCAGTAAGGGATGCCTTTTATAGTGAGATGAGGAGAGTGATGGCTGAACAGGAAGCCGTAGATAGAGGCGTTAATGAACAGTATAGAGCCCTTAAGAACAACCTCTTGAGAGTTACCGATGCAATATACAGTTGGACAAGAGGCCCACCAAGGCATGAAGTAACTTGGTGGTGGGATGAGGGTGTAGAAGCTGCAGTTAAGGAGAAAAGAAGGCTTTTCTGGGAATGGAAGAAGGGTGGTAACAGGGAGGAGTACTTGGCTGCCAAGCGCAGGGCTAGAAGAGAGGTATACAGGGCGAAGTCTGAGTCACAGAGACTTTTACTTGATAATCTAAATCATGGAGAAAGGAAATATATGATTTTTAGGGTGGCAAATCAGGTGAAGAGGGATAATTGGGACATTGTAGGTGAGCAGTGTGTGGAGAATGATGATGGAAGGGTTGTGGTGAACAGTGAGGATATTAAAGATGCATGGAGAGAGCATTATAGCCAGTTGTTGAATGAAGAGTTTGATTGGGATAGAGAAGGTTTGGAGCCAGGTGATCCAGTGTTTGGCCCTTGGCCTTTGACACTGCTACTGTGAGTCAGGCAATAGGCAGGATGCGGGTGGGGAAGGTGGCAGGTGTGTCTGGGTTGCCTGCGAAATGTTGAAGGCCTCAGGAGATACTGGGGTGAGGTTAGTCACTGACCTGATAAATATGATTATATATGAGTGTGTTGTCCCAGATGATTGGCTGAAGAGTGTAATTGTAAATGTGTACAAACGGAAGGGTGATGCCCTGGAAAGGGGAAATTACAGAGGTATAAAGCTCTTAGATCAGATAATGAAAGTAATGGAGAGAGTTCTAGAAGGTATGATTAGAGAAAGAGTGAATATCAATGAGATGCCAGGCAGGGGGACCACCGATGCCATATTCATTGTTCGACAGCTTCAGGAAAAATATATTGGAAAGAAAAGGGAATTGTATTTTGTTTTTGTTGATTTGGAAAAGGCCTTTGACAGAGTCCCTAGAGAGGTGGTGAAGTAGGCAATGAGAAAGCTAGGGTTGGAAGAGTGGCTGGTTAGGGTGGTTATGGCCATGTACGTGGGTGCTCGCACCCAGGTAAGAGTGAATGGGGCTTTGAGTGATGAGTTTTCCGTGAATGTTGGTGTGCATCAGGGGTCAGTTTTGAGTCCCTTGTTGTTTATCATGGTGCTTGAAGCCTTCTCATGTGACTTCAGAGATGGACTCCCATGGGAGATGTTGTATGCTGATGATTTGGTGTTGTTTGCAGAGAATGAAAAGGAGGTGGAGGAAAGACTTAAGAAGTGGAGAGATGGTATGGGGTACAAGGGCTTAAGGGTAAATGCAGATAAAACAAAAGTGATGATATCTAGGGTTGGTGGCGGTACAATCAGAGGAGAGGGAGAGTGGCCATGTGCAGTTTGCCACAAGGGTGTGGGAAGTAATTCCATCTTGTGCACCCAATTANTGTATGCTGATGATTTGGTGTTGATTGCAGAGAATGAAAAGGAGGCGGAGGAAAGATTTAAGAAGTGGAGAGATGGTATGGGGTACAAGGGCTTAAGGGTAAATGCAGATAAAACAAAAGTGATGATATCTAGGGTTGGTGGCGGTACAATCAGAGGAGAGGGAGAGTGGCCATGTGCAGTTTGCCACAAGGGTGTGGGAAGTAATTCCATCTTGTGTAGTGTTTGTGATAAGTGGGTGCACAAGAGATGTAGTGGTATTAGAGGTAGACTGCGAGATGATGCTGATTTCGTGTGTGCAGCATGTCAGGGAGAGCAGGTGGAGATTGCTAGGCGTGAGAGGGTTGAACTCGCAGGTGAGTTTCTTGAGTGTGTGGAGGAGTTTTGTTATTTGAGAGACATGTTATGTGCTGGAGGTGGGGCTGGAGTTAGCTCGGTTGCCAGGGTGAGAAGTGGTTGGAAGAAGTTCAGGGAGCTGTTGCCTCTCCTGACATTGAGAGGACTCTCCTTACGTGCTAAGGGGTCTTTGTATGCAGCATGTGTTAGGAGTGTGATGCTGTATGGTAGTGAGACCTGGGCAGTAAAGGAAGAGGATATTCGCAGGTTTAAACGTACAGAAATGACAATGATTAGGTGGATGTGCAGTGCGTCCCTGCGTGCAAGGCCTGGGGGGGCTGGGTTTACGATAGAAGAGTTGAGAGGTAGGATGGGACTGGAGTGTATTGGTGTTGTGATGAGGAGAGGTAGGCTGAGGTGGTTTGGACATGTGGAGAGGATGGGGGATGATAATTGGGTACAGAGGGTGAGAGGTGTTAATATTGGGGGAGGGGCTGGGAGGGGTAGACCGAGAAAGATATGGGACGAGGTCATTAAGTGTGACTTAAGGGTTAAGGGACTGAACAAGGAGGCTGCCAGGGATCCAGCAGCGTGGACAGCCGCCATTAGGTGACCAAGGCCGACGCATGCAAGCATGTTGAAGCCTTCAAAAACTAAACGAAACGATAACTGAGGGATATATACCTTCTCTTTTCCTCGCACTTCAAAATAATGACGAAACTGAAAGAATAGTACAGTGCCACAATCTTCACCAGAACACTCTCTAAATTTGAAAGTTTCTCACTCAACGGTCCAAACGGCTGGTTAACACCCATGTGTATTCTCACTTAGTTATTTCTGTTTCATGTAGGTTGGGACCCAAAACAATTCACAAAGTTGGTTTGATAACCAAAACTTCACTTAACTTCTCAAAACTGAGTGTGAGTCAGCATCTGGGAGTTATACGGGGAGCACGTGTTACCCACCATTGATGGTGCAAGACCCGGAACTTTGCCATGGCTAACCTCCAACACAGATATTCTGTTGTCCTCCGACCCAACATTAATTGGCGACACCGCTAAACTCCTAGGACACTCCCCATCTCCAAACTCTTCAGCAAACTCACAGGACACTCATCATCTCCAAACTCTTCAGCACGAAGGGGAAGAAATATAGACATCTCTTGAAAGCAGGTCCGCCTGCCACCACAGCTCAGTTTTGACTCTCTCCGACGCTTGCCTCTCTCAAACACAGCAGCGCTTGGCGCGGCTTTCAAATTATTTTCCTAACCTTATTAACAATTCGTTACTTTCCAACTAAATCCATAATTTCTAAACTAACTCTGTTCGCTAGTATCACAGTTGACGTAAAAATCTATGTTACATTATTTTAAATGTACGATACTATATACACAGGTGACTACTTAATGCGGATGAACACGGCGTAATGCAGCCTCTTTGTCTCTCAGAAAGTGGTTACTTTCAATAAAAACAATTATTTGAATAAGGAGACATTACAATAATTTTCCTTCATTTCATTACTTTCCCCTGGGGATTTTAGATTTTTACTCAACTGCGATGCTTAAACTCCACTTAATTCTAAATTGAGTAGTAATACATATGCCAACTTAAATATAAACGAGTAATACTTATTCTGTCTTAATATTAATGGAACTTAAATCTAAATACTCTTATATCCTACCTAAATTACATTCTAAGCATATGTCCATTCCTGTGAACATCTCAAGTCAGTACAAAATGACCACATGTCCAGCCTGAATATGTGTCTCATGTCTGCAGGAACTTCATCCACCCACTTGGCGATCTTTTCTTTCTTTACCTTTTCTCTTTTTTCTTGGTATGAATGAGTTGCAACTCTTGAAACGGAACATGACGGAAGTCACATACTTTCTTCATGAGTGTTCTCACAAAGACACGCTTCTCCCAGCAGACTCATGAGGTTCCAGCCTTCCTCCCACAGTGTGGGTCAGGGTGCCCCATGACCAGAAGTTAGTCACCCCCCCAATTCTCGGCGAGGGAATGGTGGTTGCCTTACCTGTACACACCCCTCCATCCATTTAAACAAAAGCAATATAAAATAAAGAATATTACATTCATCTCTTTTATACCTCCTACAGGGATACAGCAACTAACACCAGGGCCCATCTAAACGTCCTGGAACTGACTACTCTCACCCCTTGTAGTTTCCAGTTGTGGCTGCGCTTGACAGATCCGCGCCTCACGCCCCAAAACACAACATGACTCTGCTCACACTCAGCGATTATCAATACGGGGAAGCTCTACTTTCACTGTACTTATATGAATCATTGAACTGATCTCGCGGAAAAGAGTACTCATTTACCATTAACTTCTATTAATCTCCTGCAGAATCATGAGAGAGACATCCCAGGTTTAGGACATTAGTTTCGCACCATATTATCAGGCAGGCAATTACAGGATTTTCCAACTTTACTGCTTTCTATTTCCTTATTGAACTGCTTTTCTGCCTTCAGTAACACACTTATCAACTTTTCTGCTCGCCTGATTGGGCTAAATAGCTTTAATAATTTCTCTGATTTCTTTTTCCTTTCTAGCACCGTTTTTCCTTCTGCTACGATAGAATCTAATATTTTCTATTTCTTAACTCTGCCCTGGTTTTACTCATGACACACCTGTTACACACACTCATCAATATACCGGCGTGGAGGTCTATGGACTCTTGGTGGTAACACTTCTTCTTCCTCTGGTTCCACTATTACCAATTCCTCGAGCTTGGTAATCCATTGCTCATCACCAACATAGGGCTTAACCTTTTCTGCTGCTCTTTGGATGACTGTGTCAGAAAGTAGTTCTACCAGAACATATGGACTACCCCCTCTAATCACTTCTCGCACTTTGTAAGGACCCTTCCAAAGTACACTGAGTTTAAAATGCACCATGATGAAAGATTACAAGGAATACCTCTGGTCTCTCTCAATCATTTACAAAAAGTGTCCACCACTAAGAAGTCCCAATGAACTACAGAATCTTCACAGCACCTAGTTGGCTTCATCAAACCTGCACTCACAAACCTCGGTCCATGACTTACCACTATTTACTCTGAATATTTCCACTAACAGGAGAGATCTAGGGAGACGAGAATACTCAAATTTTCTACGCACTGGATTCAAGAGGGTCCGCGGGATAACCACTTTCACCACATAGAAAGATTTATGGCGGAATTTTAATTATGTCAGTGATTATCCCACTATAGCTGCCACCAAATATGTAATGAGAAATAACAATTTTAATTTAATTTTCTATTTTCTATTACTGTCTGCCACCAATATGTAATGAGAAAAAAATATAATTTTTAATTTTCTTTACCACCATTTTCTAATGAGAAAAATTTTAAGATAGAATAAGCCACCAGCCTTGTGATGGGTAAACTGGACTGTCTAAGAAGATTTAGAATTAGTATTACATTTTCTTGGGATCAGCCTAAAGGTTATGCTCGTGACAATAAGGGTAGCACAAGGGTAGCGATTAACCTGAGCAGCCATAGACCTGTAAGAGGAAGGAGATAAGCGTGGACTTTGATACTTACTGCATATATCATAAGAATCTCGGTCCACTGGATTTCGGCTGGAATGAGTAGTCTCCTCTTCACTAGTTCTCTCCTCTGTGTGAATTACCTCAGTACACTCTCAACAAAAATGTTATACCATTAATATCAACAAGCCATGTACAGTCTTCATGAGCAGGAGAAGGAAGAAGACCGGTATGAATGCGGGATTACATGGATTTTTATTACACACTCCAAAAACTCAAACGAAATGCAAGAATGGAAAAGAATTTCGATAGTGACTGGTTCACAACTGGTTGGACAGATAGTATATGATACGACTTTGTTAGGGACAAGTCTGATCAGGTATTAACATTCTAAATATACAAGAAAATCGTTTCAATTACAATCAACACACCACCCTCTGGGTGTACTCTTGATAAACCATGTTATAAACCTCTAATAC
>JAGKTI010031237.1:0-12189 GCA_018397915.1 Birgus latro
TACCTTTGGATATGCATAGGTACTCAACTGTAACATGACCGTTTTTTCTACATATTTATTTGAACATAATTTTTTAGTGTTATGAACAAATAACAGACTGGAGGTCTGAACAGGGTCGAGAAAGTGCAGTAGCAATTGGACTGATACAGAATACGGATGGATTCGGAAGTTTGCATAGAATCAGTACTGTACTGTGATGAAAAGTGAGACGTAAGTATGTTACCTGATGAATGAGTTAAAATGGTAGTGTCACACTGAGAGAATGGATTAGAAAAAGATAATGAAGAGTGTACATATTTATAACATAAGGGAACAAAAGAGCG
This sequence comes from Birgus latro, assembly GCA_018397915.1. Lineage (NCBI taxonomy): Eukaryota > Metazoa > Arthropoda > Malacostraca > Decapoda > Coenobitidae > Birgus > Birgus latro. The sequence goes on from JAGKTI010031237.1 coordinate 324, forward strand.
CAACCAACGATGATTAGCTAACACAAATGAAATTGTGGTATGAAAGTGGAGGAAAGAAAAGAACTGCATCCATCCATGCATTATCCAGGTCGTCATTGATCCATCAGGAGTGTAGTGGCTCCAGGTTAGCCTATTCAGTCAAGGCATGTAAGGTGTGAATGACCAAACACTCGCCTATGTCCATTGTATTACCATTATGCTGGGAATCGAACCCAGGACTCTCAGATGAGAGTCAGGCAGCAATCCACTACGCCACGACCAGGTTAAAGTTATTTCACATCACACTCTTGTAACCATTGTTACTCGGCCCCCACTGTGGGCCTAAAGTGGCTGAGATAACCCCCTAGCACTCGGGTTCATTCTGACTTGCCATAAGTGCTTGGGATAGATTAAAAGCATTTACTTGTCCAAGTGTCAGGAGGTTATCTCAACCTCTTCAGGCCCACAGTGAGGGCGGAGGGACATTGGTCATAAGATTATGACAATGTGAGATAACTTTTATCTGGTTGTGGCATAGTGGATTGCTGCCTGACTCTCACCTGAGAGTCCCGGGTTCGATTCCGGACATAACGGTAATTTTTTCATGTGTAAAGTACAGGTTTCTCTCTTCACTCACCTCTGTGCTGCAGTATGGCAGCAGTAAACACCCCATTTTACAAACTAGGCTGTTGACGGTATGGTCGTCGTCCCACAGATGAAATGAAGCATATAGTTGTTTTAATCATTGCTCTGTGAAGTACATCCCAAGATCTGTAAGACTTGAGAGATGAGAGAATTATTACCCAATATGCTGGATACTTGAATATTTTAGTTTTATTGTCAGGATATTATTTGTGGATGCCTTCCAACACAGTGACGTAACTTCGTTTTAGTCTTGATGCTTCAGGTCATTTTATTCTGCTTAAGAGAGATTTTACGAACTGGAGGAGTTAGATATAGCCTTCATTAACCCATTTAGTACTCCGTATCTCTCCATAATTGAATAAAACTGTCAGAATATAACAATGGAATATTGAAAATTATGTACCCGAAGTGAAAGGGTTAAGAATATATATATCTTCAGGATGTTGTCGTTGATGATGATGCTCAGACGGAGGAGGATATATTCACCAGTGTGCCGTTGTTCGTGAAAGGACAGTCATTTTCGTGTACGTTTTTGCTCTGTGTGTGTGTGTGTGTGTGTGTGTTAGAGAGAGAGAGAGAGAGAGAATAATGTGTGTGTGTGTATCTTTGTTGTTTGTTTGTTTGTGTATATTTGTAAGATAATACACGTGCATGTGCACCTCCGTTTGTCTGCATGAGAATGTTTGTGTGCAGGTGCGTGCATGGTAATCCTGTTATACTACCAATCATCCCCTTCCTAATTTCGCCTTCCACATTCTTACATCCTTCATCTTGCTTCACGCCTTCACTAATTCACGTACAGTGCCAGTAATTCTTGCAGCTCTCATAACCTCAACTGTATCCCATATTACCCTGAACTAACCTAATCTATGCTAACTTAATTCGGGTAAACTTGTCCTATCACAACATTATCTTACTTCATGTAGATTAATTTAACTTTTTCCACCTCATCTCTCGTAACGTAGCCTAACCTGACCTCACCTAATCTACACTAAACTAAGCTAACTCAACGAACCCTCACGTTACCTAATAAAACCTAGCCTAACCAAATACAAGTTAAACTAAGATGAGCTGTCTTAACTCTGCGGATCCTTAACTTACCCTCACCTAATCTAATCACTGTTTTATCCTAACCCAATCAAACAAATCAAACACAGCCCAACCTAATCTAAAATACCATGGCCTAAACCAACACAATATACCTTCATTAAAACCTTTATTTCACCTTACAAGGCCTGTAACGGAGGGGGGGGATGGGAACGAGAGGGTCGGACGACTTCCCCACCTGCCTGAAGGCTCCCTTTCTCACGGGCTGTTTTTTTTTTTTAATATCAGTTAAAAAAGAGTCACTCTCCGTTGTTCAGAAGTTTTGTGCTGTTTCTCAGAGTCGCTTATGCATACACCCAGGCCCCCACAGCAAGCATGCAGCACACCTTTAACCAGCCGGCTGCTATGCAAGTCCAGATTCAGCAGAAAAGACCCACCCCCTTTGAAACCTCCGGCTGCGGGCCTGCTTACCAAATCCAAATTAACCCAACTGAACTTAGCCCAATCACCCTTACCCTCCTCACCGGCAACCTTCCTCTCTTCCACCCAACACCCTGAATCATCTTATATTCACACCCACAGTTTAATGCAGCAAACAAACTGAGAGGCATAGGCGGAGAGAAGGAGCGAAAGGGAGGGGGCGAGGGATGGAAGATGTAGATTAGACTAAGTGAATAAAAAAGGGAAGAGAAACAGAAAACAGAGCGTGAGAGAGAGAGGGGGGGGGCGGGGAATCGGTGATTGTGAGGTGAATAATTGGGAGACAACGAAAAAATAATGGTACTAGGCACATATGATCGTGGTAAATTGGTAAGAGGAGTGAAAAAGAGGAGGCGTGTGGGAATCCAAACAACTGAATGAATGAAGGGGTGAGGAAGTCAAGGAATAGAAACGACAAATATAAAAGTGTAAAATATATTACAGAACTGTGAAGCAGTGAAGAAGAAGAGAGTAGCAGATGAAAGAAAAAAGTGAGAAAACTGAAAGTCAGTCGGAGATATGAAGTGCACGATAGAAGGACGAGTGATAAGGGAGAGGGGGGGACGGGAGTAATATATATAAAAAAAATACATGAAGGGGAAAGAAAGAAAGAACATCGAACGTGACTCCTGTCCTAATGAAGCTTACTGGCACCGTTTCTTAGTGATGCATTTGCAAATTCTACTTTGACAACCGTCCAGTACATTTACATAAGTATTTTTAGTGCATACAACTTACCTTCAACAAGATTTGATTTTGGAGTTAGTATATGGTAAGAAACGGGTATTGAGATTGCCCTACGCTCAAGGAGAGAGAGAGAGAGAGAGAGAGAGAGAGAGAGAGAGAGAGAGAGAGATGATCATCAAACAACATGGACAGAGAGAGAGAGTACTTGCTAAATGTCCTGAAATACTCGTATTTGGCTCTCAATGTGTTGGTTTAGTTTGATTATGGCTTTGAGTTTCATAAATGTAGTTTTTGTACATGTTTAATTATTAGTCTCATGTTCCTACGGCTGGTTCAGGTGTTAATAAAATCGGTTAGCGTTGGCTGGACTGCGTTAGTACTGTCGAACTGTTGTGACCATGAGGGAGTTAACTGTATTAATATTGCTAACTCTCAGGCTTCTCCGACTCACACCCAGGTGCATAAAATCTTCTGTCATTTTTTGCTTAAAGTCAAACCAACATCAATAGCTTCAGAACTGGGACATCTTTGTTGGTTTACTCTTATATACAGACGACTTTAGAAAGCTCAGAGGAGACTTTTTACAACTGGAGGGGTGATACAGCCTTAACCAGCCTCCTTGTTTTTATTGGAATTCATAATGATACGACGTCATAGTAGTCCAGTTTTAGGATGCAGGTTCTTGTAGTATAAGCTTGCTATCCTCAAACGATTTCATTCATTTCATGAGAGACCTTCGAACTGACCAAATTCGTCTCCATCAACACCGTAACAGTCATGGTTCTTCTTGCGTAAAGTCGTTTGGTGTTAATGTTAAAGACTCAAGGAGATTGAGAATGTGAGGCCACACACAGAGCTGTGAGTTTTGTAAGGGTGCAGTACTCAGGGAATGTTGGTGAAGCAAATGCAAAAGGATAAAATCATGACGGCTGGGCGTGCTCGTGTGTAGCGAAGAGCCTTAAGAAGGGTGTGTGCGACAGGGACCGTTTAACACCGAAAGGCTAATGGCAGGCATCCTTATTTCATCGTTTTGGATTCATCGAGATGATACTGAAGTCTGTAACATAATACACGATAAAGGTTGGAAACCACAACCAGAATCAAGTCTGATCTACTCCTCTCGGCACAAAGTAATATGGGTTCAACCTCTCTGCCATTCTTGTTGACGAAACCTTCAAGGCGACCTTGACAATACAACCTACATGACGAAAGATGATCACAACATCATTTGACAACCTGAGTATGCCAGTACAGCTTCTCCTTTACGGACATTAATGGAGTGTCAGATCTGAAAAATAACAGATATAAAGCGATACAAAGTATACAATTGAAGGCGCAGTTTCCTTAGGACCTTCCAAACTCAGGCACTAACACCATCTGTGGTTCTGGGGAAGCTTTCCCAGTGAAAGGTATCGACCAGGACGGCAGTTACGCCGTGAAGCCACATTCTGTTCGGCATAGGAAACTTCTTCCTTAGAGATGTGTTTTGTATATTACTGCTATTTTCATGAATATTACATTTTTGTCAATAACGTAAAAAGAGGATTTCAAGATGCAACGGGCTAAATATAACGCTGGGAAAGAGGTGTTGCTTAATACCATAACAACAAAAATTGGAATACTGAATTTATGTTGACTTGATAAATGTAGTATCATCTCATCCTCAGTGATTTAGATTTCATATTACGCTTTAATATAACCTTTATTACACTTTGGTATAACCTTTAAAACACTTTAATTTTACCTGTAATTGCATTTAACTTCCAAATCTATTCACAGTCTAATAATAAGTACAAAGGTACTAGATGAGATAGCTTTGGTTCCCTTCGAGTGTAGTGGTATTGTGTGGTTTGATGAGGGATGATGTGGTGTGGTAAGGTGTGGTGTGGTATGGTGTGGTGTGGCTTTGCTATGGTCACGTAAGTCTGTGGGGATGACATACCTCGTCTGAACATGGTTGGTGTGCGACAAAGAAACAAAGCCAGTCCTAGAAACGCTCCCTTACCTAAAAACACGGGTATGCATTACGAGTATACTGGTAATAGATAATCTGGTAATGAAGAGGTGGTACGAAGTCTGTCACAGAATACAGCACATTAGCACTGTGGCCATGACTCCTGTGGCTTAACTAAGTTTACCAGCACCTCTTCCTTTACTGTTTATTTGGAATCGCACGTAACTAATTAATTATATGTAATTCATGCAATGCTTACAAGTATATAAGCAACATACACGAGGACAACTGTTATATGCATATATATATTGATATCAAAATATAGGCAATATACACGAGGACAATTCTTAGATGCATAAAAACTGGGTATGGAAATGGTGGCACTGAATCTGCTGTGGCAATGAGGGTATGGCCGATACACTGTGGGTTCAGGTGCCTTAATGGCCGACGCACCACAACACAATCTTCATAATAAATATGTGAACAGTAATGCACAGTAAAATGGCGTGGACTGGTTGTATGTCACTTTAACTGTTGGTGGATGCGATACTTCAACCTTGTTCAAGGATAATGTTGACATTCATGTTGAACGGGTCTAACTGAATGAACAACTGGCTGTATTTAATGAGCAGTAAAGGAGGTAATGGGTGAGATGGTTTCGGTGAGGTGGCTGGTGTGATTAACTGTTGTGAGCGAAAGTGAGGCGGCTGGTATAATTAATGTGGTATGAGTGAAAGTAAGGTGACTGGTATGAATAAGGTGATGTAAGTGAGAGTGAGGTACCTGGTGTGATGAAAGTGGCGTGAGTGAGAGTGGGGTGACGAGTGATTAAGGTGGTATAAGTGAGAGCGAGATAGTTGGTGGAATTAAGGTCATGTGAGAAAGAGAGAGGTGGCTGATGTGATTAAGATGGTGTGAATGAGTGAGGTAGCTGGTGTGATTAAGTGGGTGTGAATGAGAGTGAGGTGGCTGGTGTGATTAAGGTGGTGTGAGTGAAAGCAGGTGGCTGGTGTGATTAAGGTGTTATGAGTAAGAGTGAGGTAGCTGGTGTGATTAAGGTGGTGTGAGTGAGTGAGGTAGCTGGTGTGATTAAGGTGTTGTGAGTGAGAGTGAGGTACCTGGTGTGTTTAAGGTGTCGTGAGTAAAGATGGGGTAGCTGGCGTCAATGAGAAAATGCAAATCAAGCAGCTCTGATTATGTGATATGAAAGAGGTGGCTTGTGTAAAAGAAGTGGCTGGCATCAATGTGTTAAAATGAGATTATGTAAATGAAGCAGTGTGAGTAAGACGATGTAATTGATTAAACAAGTGTGACTTATAGTTTGTGTAGCTATTAAGGCCTGTCAGGGTGCAAAAATAGTGTAAACGAGGTGGATTAGTGATTTGTGAGACTGAGAAGTAATATACAGGACGTGTAAATGAAATGGTGTGATGTATGAGTGAAATATTGATCTGACGAGGTTAGGTGTGCATGTGTGAACGAAATGACGTGATAGGAGACGTGTGAGTTGAGGTACTTGTAAGGTAATTAATGTGATGTGAGACGATTTGAGTGAAGCAATTTGTGGAAATGAAATATATGTGTGCGCAGAAGTGGCGAAATACTGTAGACGAGGCCGGACCTAACGGAAATAGGAACCAGGACACAGACAGAAAGATAGAAAAGCCGGTAGGAGACGATGGCCAGCTCTAAGCAGACCAAGCTTTGTCAGCGACCGGAAGTGAATTTCGATATTCAGAGTCATTTCTATATGGAGGTACCCCAGTGAAACATTTCACCCAATAGGCATGGCCCTGTCTTCATAATCTTCGGAGCCTTAGCATATCGTGCAAGCAAGGTCGAAATTTTAACACTTTTCATTCTGTCTGCACTTGATTACCTTTGACCCCTGACTTGACGGATATAGGTCTTGCATGTACGAAGCACGCTTGTAGTACACATTAATGTCTATAAGCATGCAAAGTTTCATTCTATTACATCCACCCACTGTGGAGCTAGGAAACTTGAAATTCGCGGTATGACCCACGAGAGGTACAACTTCTAGGTGGCTCTTCCAGCGACTGGAAGTGAGTTTCGACACTAAATGTCATTTTTGTATGGAGGTTCTCTAGTGCAACATTCCACACAAGAATCATGGTCCTGGCTTAATAATCTTCGGAGGCTTAGCATTTCGCGCGGGCACAATCGTGATTTTAGCTATTTTCACCGTTTTCTCATCTTATGACCTTTGACCCCTGACCTGGCCGTTGTAGCACATAGGTGGACCATAGAAAGTTGTATTACTAGTTAATGTCTATAGACATGTAAACTTTCATTTAGTTCCATCGAGCAGCTTGGAAACTACGGGGACATTTTTGAATTCCTGTGCTGATTGCTAGGGATAGTGAAGCCAATCTTCGCATGGATGCCACTAGAAAACTAGGGGAGAGAGGGGAAAAATAGATGGCACACTTCCGGTAGGAAATGACGTCAAGATTACGCCTAAGGAAGTCAGAGCTATCTATGCCCATTAATAATGCTTCTACAGCTGAAGACGTGAAAAGTACGAACAATAGGGCTTTCTGCCTTTGCTAGGCAACGAGTAGTTGCCTAGCAACCAAAGTCTTGCAGACACAACTAGGTCATATGCTGGCCATTGTGCCCAAGTTTGTTCGGAATCGGTTAACTCTAAAGGGTAGCAGTGCCTGCCTCAATTAAACAAGCATAAAAGAAAGAAAGAAAACGCGGGTAACAATAAGGGCATCATGAGGCTGGCCAACAGATGGATAAGAAGATAGGCAGACAGACAAGGAGACAGACAGATAATTCGATAGACCGACATATATATATATATATATAGAGAGAGAGAGGGAGAGGGAGAGAGAGAGAGATAAACAGATGACTCGATAGACGGATAGGAAGACTGACTAATAAACAGACAAGTAGATATATTAATAGATAGATTAACTGATTCACTGACTGATAGGTAAATAGGTATGTGCGTACTGGGAGAGGGAGTTGAGGTGTTGAGGTGTTTTGAGTTGAGGGCAAAACCCTGAAAGAAAGGCAGACCTATAAATATGACGCTCAGAAAAAAATCAGAGGTATAGTGTGAGGACAAAGACAACCAAACCTGGCCCACCTCCCTCTCTTCCCTGCCTAATTCCATGTACACCTCAACCCTTCAAAAAGGAAAGCAATGCGGGCACACAGGAATACAGGGGATGGCACAACAGCACTCCCCTCCTCTCCAAAACCAATCCACCCTCCTCTACTCCAGTTCCAACAAAACCATTATCGTGGGGCAAGAACGAAACAAAGGAAAAAATAGAGCTTGTACATAGAAGACCAGAAAACACACAAGCACTAAGATCTTACACAAACACATTTGCTCGGGTTCGTCTTAGAGCACGAAACCTAAGTCTTGGATTTGGGTCATATTATTAAACACAGTATAAGGAAGACAGAGTAATGCCTCACGGATGCAAAGGAAAAAAAATGATAGACAAGAAGCGGTGCCAAGGCACAGCAAACCCGTCCCCGGCAGACATTTTAGTGCTGATGTACAAACGCAACAGGATATCTCGTCAAAGATGTCACATATCAAATTTGGAGTAAATCGGGTGAAAATTGACGATTTTATTCCCATTTGAAATTTTAGGCACGACCCACCTGACCTTGACTCCCCTACCGCTAACTGGGGGGTGACCCCCCGATGTAATGAGGCAGGTTTGGGCTTCATGTCGATATGATGAATTGAAAGGAGTTATGGCGAGAATCGATTTTTAACCGTCCCTGTCTTTTGACATTTTTGGGTCCTACAGCCTGGGCCTTGGCGTAATTTGGCTCAGAAGGTCATAGACCGTCATCCCTGTAATAATAGTCAAAATCGCACCAGTAGTTATCGCGTAAAGTTGTTAACAGACAGGCAGACAGACCAACCAGCCAACCAACCAACAAACAAACAAACAGACAAACCGAGTGAAAATAATACCCGTCCCCGAGCCCCTCAGGAGGTGGGATGGGTAATAACTGCTCTTCTTACACTTTTCTCAACCCTTCCTTCCGCCTCTGTTACCGTCATACCCAAGGGCTGCTCTCTCTCTCTCTCTCTCTCTCTCTCTCTCTCTCTCTCTCTCTCTCTCTCTCTCTCAAGCTTCATTTAGTGTCCATTTACCCCCTCCGTCAGGGCAGGGCACTTCAGCACCTCGTTGTTCACCAGCCCCATAAATCCACCAGAGGGAGTGTCAGCCCTACACCCACCCTATATATGCCATCGCCATGGTATTCCTGTCCACCCCACTCTTGTACCTATGAGCTGTAGAGTGTGCAGTTTATGCCAACACACACGTTGTGCTGAAGGTCGTGGTTGCATGCAGATATAAATGTTCAGAGGGATATACTTACTGTATATATTCACAAGTGCAAAAATACGTTTTATACAGTGTAAGAATATGTATGGATGACACAGTGCCAAAAACATAGGAACTAACTGGAGGCGATACTCAGGCCTGGCAGGAATGAAGGAATGAGCACATATAACCCCATCACTACATTTTTACCTCGCCCGGACGGAGTCCGACGTGGTATTGTTTTGGGTCGACTTTGTTTGTCTGTTTGTTTGTTAGCAACATTACGGAAAAACAGCTGATTGAAATTACATGAAACTTTCAGGATATGTGGGCACTGGTCCCTAAAGAAAGTGATTAAATTTTGGAGGTAATCGCACTCGATTACCTCCAAAATTTAACCCTGAAAGGTTAAAATCAAGTTCACGGATTTTCAGAGGGTTATAACTTAAAAATAGAGATAATTTCTATTATGAACATATAGCAACTCGTAATATGAGCTTTCATTTGGCACCAAGACCTTTGACATTGAGTGACCTTGAAAGGTCAGATTCAAGGTCACGGATGTTCAAATGGCTATAACTCGAAACTCGTTGAAGATAGATATATTTACTATTACCAAAATATAGGAAGTCTCATATGGACTTTCATTTGGGAGCATGATATCTGACCTTAAGTGACCCTGAAAGGTCAAACGCAGGATCATGGATTTACAGAGGGTGTAACTTGAAAATATTTGCATCATTACCTTAGACTTTAACTATGCACTGACACTAAATGGCAGAAACGAGCCAGTATTTAACAGCAATAAAATAACTGCTGTTGGGTGAGGTTTGTTGTGCGTGGCACACTTGTTCTTATAATGGCATTCTTTCATACATTCCATGGTTGAGTAATTGTTACAGCATTGTAATGTCACTTTTCTTTTTTAGTACAATTTTGCTGCACCAAAATAGGACTTCCAGGAGCATAAAAAGTTACATTATTAATACTGCATCTACCTCTGCAGTATCATAAGGAGAGAGAAACATTTATTTACAGGAGTAGCTGCTGCCCCTTGACGTCACACCCAACTATAACCCTAACCAGATGGAAGTCTTCTATTATGCTAAGTTTCTCTTTTCAGTGGGGTTGCCCACTGAACTTGGGTCTTGTGCCTGCCCAGATCTCGAGCAAAATTGGCAGACTCGTAAGACCCTATGAAATGTCAGGTGTATGAATGACGATAAGACTCTGGAAGCATTGATTCAAGGTTGTGAGGTATGATGTGATGAGAAAGTGAAGTAAATGTGTGGGGTGGTGTGAAGAGTATAAAGTTGGTAAGTGCATGTGGGAGCAGAGTCAAGAAGTTGACTTTGTAGTGATCGATGAAAGGCAGAGAGGAATGAAATAGTCTATCCTGCGAAGAAGAATGACATCAATTTCGGCACCACGTCTTATACAGTTTCACAAGATTGTCAGTGTTTGTGTGTGTGTGTGTGTGTGTGTGTGTGTGTGTGTGTTAACTCCTCCCAGGCTATTTCATGGATCTGAATAAAGCTTCCCAGGTGAGTTCGTCCGGTTACTTCAAAGGTTATCAATTATATTCAAATTTTCAACTATATTTTTTGGAGCCGGTGAGTTACCCTCAATAATTCAAGAATTCTCAAAAACAGTCAAAGAAGGGCAGATACAGTATAGCTTGGATATCTTGGTACATGATGTACAATGGATTCTCATCTTTAATGTGATTTTGGAAGGAGCATAACTCTCTAATGATTCTTGGGGTCAAACCCCCCCCCCCCAAATGAAAACGATCAGAATAGAGAAAATTGAACACATGGATTTCATCGAAAATTTTCAGGCCAGTTTGTCTGGTTCCTTGCTAATGTTATGCAGTGAATGAAATTATCCAGTTATTTTCAGTGGGTGTGAGGCCACCGCCAAAACATAAATGATTTATAATATGGGAAAGAGGACAAATATCTCTCTGATGCATTAGTACATATGTATTGGGCTCCCGTCCGCTAACTATCACCGTACTACTACTACTATTGCTACTACTAATACTACTACTGCTACTACTACTACTACTGCTACTACTACTACTACTACTATTTTGTAGTTCTTTCAAATCTCCATTCATACCATAGGACTGGGTACGCAGCTTCTATGGTTTCTCTGAAAGCACAGGAGGAACTGCACATCTTCTTCTCCATGACAATCACAAACGACATGGCAGGACAGGAGGGTAGGCAACAGTGCAGGCATAAAACTAGTGAGGAGGGTGGCGAATCTTAGGGAGTTATAAAAAAGACTGTAAGAAGATTGGTTGGAAGGAAAACAAAATGGAATAAGATGCAATGAGAGGAACTTGAGACGTAAGAAATCGATATGGAGGATAAGAGAAGCTGAAGCTGACGCAGGCCTGTATTCTCCAAGATTTTAGGACTGACCTAGCATCATTTCTCTCTTATTATCCAGACTGAAAAAATTTAGCGTAAAACATGGACATGGAGAAAATCGTGTTTGGCAATACTGGAACTGTGGCTGGTGATGGAAGGAATCATGGGAGCATGTCATGTGTAACTGGGCATTGTTCAATCAAATATTTGAAACCAGTAAAGGTTTATTTCAAAGTTTTCGAACAAAAGTATAAAAAAATAGTCGACACTGCTCTGCATAGCCTTGCATCTGGTAACGCAGGCAGAAACAAGACTAGGGAGAAAATGGAAGCCCTTACTCCGCTCCCCCCAAAAAAATAAAT
>JAGKTI010031238.1:0-12188 GCA_018397915.1 Birgus latro
TGTATATGATATATACTCGTATGTGCGTAAGTAAAATAACTCAAACCAATTTTATTTCAAACTTGGAGCAAGGGCAGAGGATCATCTTTTGTTGTTTTTGAGAACAATAGGTCAAAGGAGAAGGTCATAGAGCATGGCCAAACATTGATCTAGTAATTCCAGTACATTTTTTTTTTAATCCAGTTTAGACCAACTAGGGCAAATGGGTTAGGGTAATGCAAAAATGAACTGCATTAATTTGAGAACATTCGATGATAGGTCAAGATCACGGAACAAGGTCAAAATTCGATCTACAGTATGTGTGTGTTTGTTAACAATATAACTAAGTTTTGATCTGAATTTAAGCAAATTTTGTGGAAGAGTTTAGGGCCATCCACTGAGTAAACCCCTGCGTTTGTGAATAATAGGTATTGACCCAAAACACAGTTCAAGATCAGCTTAAACAAGTTTTATCCGAATAGTTCACACAAATGAAAGGGTTTATCAGAATGGAACAAACTTAGGGAAGGGAAGATCAGGCAAAAATAAAGTGATTCATTTTTGAGAAAAATCAGTCAAAGGTTAAGATCATAGGGCAAGTTCAAAGTCGGCCTGTGTGTGTGTGTGTGTGTGTGTGTGTGTGTGTGTGTGTGTGTGTGTGTGTGATTATTAAGAAGAAAATAAATCAAGCTTTTTTTTTTTTATACGATTTAACCAAACAATGAAAATGAAATTCAGTCAAGGGGAAAACCTATTGTTTTAGGACATTTCAAAGGTTAATATCACAAGACGAGGTCAGCTTAAGCATTTTTTCCGAATTATACCAAACTTTGTGGAAGGGCTGATGATAAAACAAGAACTAAAGATTCTATTTTGAGAATAATCAGTCAAAGGTCAGAGTCATGGGGAAAGGACAAGTTCCAAGGACACAGGGCGAGGTCAGCTTAGTTTTGGTGTGACGTGAACCAAACCTGATGGGAGGGTTCAGGGCTAGGAGAGAGCGAAGGAATCAGTCAAAAGCTAAGGTCACGGGAGAAGGTTAAAGCCTGGCCCATGAGTCTGTATGTGAACAAAATAACTACAACAGTTTTGATCTTATTAGGATCAAACTTTTTTTTTCTTTATAACAGAACAAAGGAAGGAAAAACAAATGAATAAAAAAAAATCCATACACCAGATTACTGGCGTCCTCCATTAAAAAAAAAAACTGTAACAGTTGGACTTGAAAAGCTGTAGGTTGAAGTTTGGGGGGGGGGAGGGAATCCGAGGAAGCGAGTTCCAGTGAGATGCAGTTCGGGGAATAAAAGAATTCTGATAAGCAATATGGCTGTGTGACATTCCAGTCATGAGCGCCACCAGATGTCCATGTAGCACGAGGGAAGGCGTGGAGAGGTGGCACAATGAACGCAACTTCGTCTGAGCATTTGCCATGAAAATATCTGTACAATAATGCATAGGAGGTAACATTTCTTCTTACTTGTAGGGGAGGTAGTTTATTTATAATAGCAGGGTTATTAATAATTCCAACAGCTTTGTTCTGAACTTTGTCTGGTTGTTTTAGTGCAACCTCTCCACTTTCATTCCACAAGGGTGAGCAATATTCTAGTTGAGAGCTCGCATTACTTATAAATTATAGTTAACTGCTCGTCAGTGAAGAAATTACGGACTTTGTACAATAATCCAAGTTTCTTTGAGGCGGTTTTAGCAAGTGATCTGACATGAGAGGTCCAGCTGAGGGCAATGTTAAGTGAGACGCCGAGAATTTCAATACTTTTGGAGACGAGAATATTAGTAGCATTGAAGGTAATACACGAATCTGGCAATATCTGTCAATCAGTAAATTGTATATATTTGGTTTTGCTAGCATCATATGAGACAAGATTATTTTGTCTCCATTCACTGATCTTAGATAAGTCTTGATTTATGGAGATGGCTGTACTGAGTCGAGAGTTAGAGATATTAAACTCTGTAATGGGTAAATTTTTGTAAGTGGGTAAACTTGACCGATAAGTTGAGAATCACCCAGGAAGTTGACAGTGATATTGAGAACAACAGGTCGCAGGTCAGTGTCACATGGCAAGTTCAATTTAAATATCTTTTATCTGATGTAGACTAAACTTTGCGGAAGGATTCAGGTTAAAATTAAGATAAAGAGATTCAACTTAGAGCTTGGTCAAAGGTCAAGGTCACAGGGAAATGTCAAAGGTGATGGTCACTGGGCAAATGTCAGCTAAAACTGTACTGACCTGATGTGAACCCAAGTTGGCCAGAGGGTTGAGGCTTAGGCAAGGAAAAAGTAATTAGATTTTGAGAGTAATCAAAGCCCAAGGTCACTGGGCATAGCCAAATATTTGACCCTTGAATTAACTACTGAATAATTTGTGTAGACACAAAGCACCAAGGGAAGGATTTCCGTCAGATCTGAAAGCTTTCCAGTGCCTCCAGTACATGGTACATAATTATTCCGTTGTGTGTGGAAACCATGTTCTGACAGGTGTTAGAAAGCCTCCTAAGGTCATGAGAAAACGTCCGTAAGTGTTTAGGAATAGGAGAAGCGTGATCGAGAGATCTTAATACGACAAGGATTAAACCAAACTGTTACATGGATAAATAAACAAAAATGAATCTTAGCTTTCTAATAAATGACACCCTCACACCCACCCACCCACCCACCCACCCACCCACACACACACACACACACACACACACAGTTTCCTCTGCAAACAACAAAATTCAGTTGTGGCGCGATCAGAGTGCTGCGTCAAAATCCGGTCTCACATAACGACTCCTGAAACTGTGCCACAACAGCGAATACGCAAAACATCTGTACTGCATATCAAAACAATACCATAAAAACTGCTTCCTAAAATAACTGCCAGAGCTTTGACCCCTCAGTACGTGTTTTTTCATTTTACTTTCTTTTCTCTTTTATTATCTTTATTTTTTTCTTGTTCTTGTTCTTCTTAAGGTTAAGAGAAAATTTAGATTTAAACTTTCACTAAGCCCTATCATGCATGTGAAAAAGTGTGGTACGTGGGACTGCTAGACCATAGGGAACGGACTATTAGTCTATGTCCAGGGTTAAACACACGACACAAAATACGCACAACACCCATCTTTACTGTTTTTTCTTCATCCCGCCTACGCCATCACTATTCTCGCCTGCACTCCCCAGTGTCTTTACCTACTCACCCTATACAACTACTCACTCTGTACATTGTCTGTTGGTGAATCAGTTTTATAGGCGTTATCTATGGCTTACTCTTTGCTGGCTGATACTATCTCTTCTGGGTACGCTTCCTTCATCATTCCTACCATCTGCAACTTTTACAGCTCATCCTATTGCCTCCTCCCCACCCACCTTACCTAGTCTAAAAAGGTGTGAATCGATGTTCATCAAAAAGCACTGCACTGTACGAAACAGACTAATTTTTGGTAATCGTGTTTGTAAGCATTATCCGAAACGACCTGTGTTGATCTGTATCAGACTGATGGACCTCAGGTATAATGGGAGGATCTGAAAAAAAATGAGCTTTCATATCTCTATAGCATTTTACCAATACATCTCTCTTTTGGAATATGCCGCGATGGATGGAGGGTAGCAACCATTATGTTGCATGAATCGATGTGACTGAAATGAAAGGACCTAAATACTGAAATAGACCTGAACAGATCTACTTGGCGAAAATAAACTAGAATGGCTAGAATGTATTTCAGGTGATCTGAATGAATGTGAATAAACCTGAAAATTTCTGAAGAGATGTGAAGTTACCTGAATGGCCTGATTGGATTTAAACTGAACCAAGTAGAAATTGTTCAACTTTGACTGACCTGAACTGATTTAACTGGGCCCGGTTGGACACGATAACCCTTAATGCACCTGACCGGATCCATATGAACTTTGATGAGACTAAACAGACATCTCACTGGGCCGTAATGAATATGGAAGTGCTTGAAGTGGTCATGATTAACCTGATGACCCTCACTGGAGCAAAATGGACCTACCTGACCCTGAATGGCCTGAGCTGACGTCCAGTCATGGTTGGATAGCAGTGGATGTGAAGAACCTGGACGGGCACAAAATGGCTGGAACAGTCCCAAATTAATCATTAACATACCTGAACTCCCTTGACTGGACCTGAACTGATCTGAATGGTTCAAAGTGGATGTTAATGGCATAAATAGACTTTAAAAAAAAAGGTATTGTAACTGGATTTCAATAGCCCAGAACTGGCTGATTCATCAATCCGTGAAGGAAGGTAGGCTTTCCTGTGGCGAGTAAAATCCTCGGCGTTAACCAACGCATAGTATTTACTGTATACTTGTCGCCAGCCGCAGTCTGGGAGGTAATGAACTACACGTCAACATTAATGAACGAAAACTGACATGACTGTATTTGACCTTTTTTTTTTTTTTTTTATCCATGAAAGAAGGAACCAAAGGCCAGAAGCCCGTAAGACTCTTCCCTCCAGGAAATAAACAAAACAAGATAACAGAAAGCCAAACTCAAGATCTGTTAATTTTGACATGCCTGGACACACTGCGTTTGAAAGACTGGAGGTCACAGGCAGTAGGAAATACAGATGGAAGAAAACAGTTCCATCGTTGACCATCTGCATATATGAAGGACTGGGAGTAACGGTTAACTCCTGCATTAGAGAGGTGGACAGATAAGGGATGAGAATTTGTTGCTAGACGGGTGCTACGCGCCCACTGTAGTTGTGAAGAGATGCAAGCAGACAGATCAGAGGAGCAGTGACCATTGAAGTATCAATAGAAAAGAGATAAAGATACAACAGTGAGACAAAGACACAGAGGCTGAAGGGAGCCAGTAAGAGGAGGAGAGTTAATAAGACGGAAATCCTTTGACTCCACCTTGCTGAAAAGAGCTGTATGTGGGGAGCCTCCCCACACATGAGAGTTGTTCTTTAGACGGATGAATAAAACCCGTGTATAAAGTCAACGAACGTGTAAGGGTAAAGAAAGCACAGAGTCGGCTTAGCATATCTAATCACTTGGAAGCAGATTTTACGAGTGAGGTAATTTGATCTTCCAAGATAAATTCCGAAAGATTG
The DNA here is from genome assembly GCA_018397915.1 of Birgus latro. NCBI lineage: Eukaryota > Metazoa > Arthropoda > Malacostraca > Decapoda > Coenobitidae > Birgus > Birgus latro. The sequence goes on from JAGKTI010031238.1 coordinate 5,055, forward strand.
AAACCCTAAGTATGTTTAGAGATAATGCAGGATTGAGTTGGATATTGTTGAAAATTAGTGGATACTTCTGCAGTAGGTTTTGAAGAGTTGAAAGATGTAAGAACCGAGTTTTTGAAGCAATAAAAAGAAGATTATTTTTACCTCAGTCAAAGATATTAGCCAAGTCAGACATTAGGTGTGCCATAGCCTCATCCCTTGTTTGTTGAAGTACCTGCTGAGATGGACGCTGCAGGAAGCAAATGGAAAGGTGAAAGGTGGAGTCATCAGCGTATGAGTGGATAGGGTTAGATGTAAGCTCAGATGGTCACTGATGAATAGAAGGAAGAGAGTTGGTGATAGGACAGAACACCACTATTGGTAGCTCTAGAAGAAAGGTGGCCATTTATAACAGCGGCTATAGACAGGAAGCTACTGATGAAGGCACAGATAGAAGGATAGAAACCATAAGAGAGCAGTTTGGAAATTAAAGATGTATGTCGAAAGTTTTGCGATGACAAGTGCAATGGCAAAGCTTTCGCCAAAGTCCCGAAAGGAGGATGACCTGGAGTCTGAAAGGTATGTGAGAAGATCGCCAGCGGAGCATCCCTGGCGGAACCAATACTGACAGTCAGAAAGAAGGTTGTGATAAGAAGAGTGCTTTATTTTTTTTTTTGTTAAGAATTGCTTCAAAATTTTTTGAAATACAGGATGTTAAAGCAACTGGGCGATGGTGAAAGGGTTGGGAATGGTCACCCTTCTCTGGGACAGGGTGAATGAGGGCAAACTTCCAGCAAGAGGGAAAGGTACATGTTGACAGACAGTGGCAAAAGAGTTTGTCTAGGTAGGGTGTAAGCACAGAAGCACAGTTCTTGAGGACCCCACCAGGCCCATATGCTTGGTTAGTGCTGGGGCCAGTGATGGCAGAAAATACTTCAGTTGACGACATTTTAATGTCAGCCATGAGGAAGTCAGAGGGGGGAAGTGATGGAGGAACAGCACCGGAATCATCTAAAGTAGAATTGGAGGAGAAAGTCTGAGCAAAGAGATCTGCTTCATCAGTAGAAGAATCAGCTACAGAACCACCACAGTGGAAAAGAGGAGGAAAGTATGATAAGATAAAGTTGTTAGAAAGCTTTTTGGCAAGGTGCCAGAAGGAGCGGGACGAATCTGAGTTGGAGAGTTCAGAGCATTTAGTATGAATGAAATTGTTTTCAGCAGAGCGAAGAACACACTTAGCACGATTCCGGGCAGAAACATAATAGATATGAGAGTCAGGGATGGGTTGGCTATGGTACCTTTGATAGGCCCTCTCCTTGTTGTGGACAGCATTAGAACAAGCGTGATTAAGCCAAGTTTCTTTTTTTGCATTAGTCATAGGATAAGAGAGAGGAATGTATGCTTCCATGCCCGACAGAATAACCTTCATAATGTGCGGGACATACTCAGTTGGCTCTCGGCAAAGGTAGGAATATTTATTCCAGGGAAATTCAAAGCAGTACTGACTGAGGGCCTCCCAACCAACAAGCCCAAAGTGTCACATTTGCCGCTTCTTGGGAGGGTCCACAGGCCTTACTGGAGTGATAGGTTAAGGCAGGGATGCACAACTGGCGGCCCGCGGGCCGCATGTGGCCCTCAAGCAACCTCAAGCAACCCTCTGGCGGCCCTTAGTAGGTAATAAACGGTAAACAATAATAAAAGGTAATAAATTGATAAATAGCAGTTCAGATAATAATTCAAAATGTGCCGTGGACCCAGAACTGGACGAGAAGTGAAAGCGTCAGCCACCGTGTCTAGACATTAGACACTCTAGATGGGAGTCTGTGTGCCACACTGCCGAGTCGACGGCCTCACTGCCTGAGTACCGACAGTCGTTATTAGGAACTCTTTCAGAAAGGGTTGATTACTCTTGCTCACAATGGCTGCTAGTACTTCTACTGGAAAAAATGCAACTCGGAAAAGGAAACTAGAAGATGAACACAGAAAATTTCATGAAATATGGACAGCCAAATATTTCTTTGTGGAAAACAGTGCAAACAATATCATTTGTTTGATATGCCAGAGTAGCGTAGCTGTTTGTAAGGAATATAATTTGCAAAGGCATTATTTAACAAAGCACAAGTCTTATGAAAAAATCACAGGTGAACTAAGGAAGCAGAAAAGAAAATCACTGATGCAAACTACCAACTAATGTGTGAGAAACAATGTATGTAAGAAAAATGAACACTATGCAACAACAGTAAGAAAACTCAGGTAGGCGTTTGACAGCAGATTTGGAAGCCTCAAGAAAGAATGGAATAACTTGATGTTGTTCAGCAACCCTTTTTCTGTATCACCTGAAGACGTGGAAGTAGGAGCCCAGTTAGAACTGACTTACCTCCAGAACAGCGACATTCTTCATACAAAGTTTAAGGAAGGGGACTTACTCAATTTCTATAACTGTTTGCCCAAAGATCAATATCCTTATTTGAGAAACAAGGCTGCTATTTATGCAAGCTTATTTGGCTCTACCTATATATGTGAACAAACATTTAGTCTGCTAAGTCGAAACAAGTCAAACATTCGAAGCAGGCTGAGTTTGCGACTGGCAACAACAAAGTTTCAACCCAACATAAAGAAGCTTGTCTATGAATCACAGGGTCAAAAATCGCATTAAGAAGACTGTCATGCATGCCAGGTAAGGATTAATCATAGTTTTGTAACGTAATGGATTAAGTACTATATATTTACCATTAAGCACCTAAAATTTCTACATTTTTGTTTAAAATAAATCTTGCCGCCCTCAGTGAGTTTTAAATTTGATCATGTGGCCCGAGGAGCCCAAAAGGTTGTGCGTCCCTGGGTTAAGGTGATAAGGTTATGATCGGAGGAATCCAATGGAAAGAAGCGATTAAGAGTGTAAGCAGGATTAGTTGTAAGGAAGAGGTCAAGTATGTTGGAACTCTCTCCAAGGCAGTTAGGGATAGGGATAGGGTGTTGTACAAGCTTCTCTAGGTCACTGAGGATAGAAATGTAGTAGGCTTGTTCACCTGGTGGATCAATGAAGGAGAGGAGAGCCAGATTTAGTGGTGAATACTGAAATAACTTAGAATGAAGATTTAAGAGAAAGGAGTACTTGATAGGATGTGTTCCATCTTAAAAGTAAGATAGTCGAAGGATCTTTCATAGTTAGTAGAGTTAGGAGATAAGTAAACAGCGCAGATATATTTAGTCAGAGAATTACAGGATAGCAGAAGCCAGAGAGCAGAGAATTCAGAAGATTCAAGTTCAGGAACACCAGAGCAAGATATGTCGTTGCGCACATATACACAACAGCCACCTTTGGTTTAGAAATGAGTATAGAGAAAGTAGGAGGATACAGAGAAGAGTTTGCTCTCAGTTGCCTCAGAGAGTTGAGTACAGTATCTGTGAGTCTGTGAAGAGAAGATAAGGTTTAGAGGAATAGTGGTGGTGCTCAACAGAGATAAAGTTGGAGAAAAGGCCGTGAATTTTGCAGAAATGAAGAAGTGAGTCAGACAATGGTTCCAGGCATTTCGCTTTGTCGTCACCGGGAGAGGGGCGGATGGTGAGGGTTCTCTATTCATCCCCCCCCCTCTTCCTTGGCTCCGAGGCTTGGTGCTGGAATGCCATTTTTAACAAAACTTTGAAAAGGAAGTGAAGTTAGAGGAACTTGTATTAGAGAGCATGCTGGCCTGCTCTCTGTGTTACTGAAACACTGAAAAAATTCAGTAAAGGTGGATGATCAGAAGCTAGTCCCCAGGGCTAATGAAACGGAATCTCCAGCTCTCCCTGTCATCAGCTTTCCATCCACCTTAGGTTAGGAGTACCGCCCTGTTGGACTGGTGCAACAGGAATGGGCCTGAAATACTTTGATTAGGTCTGAGTATGACTGAAATGGGAGGACTAGAATGAGAGGAGGAAAGACACAGACAAAGAATGATAATGATGATGGAAGAAGAAGGCAGCACCACATGAAGTGAGTGGATGATGGTCGCCATGGGTAATGTCACACGGTTTTATTCAGCTGTGATAGGACTTCTCATGGCCATACGGGTCAGTAACAGTTTAAATGAATATTATTGCTAGATGCATATGATATTTGTTGATGGATGTTGTAATACAGCTTCAATTTGCGCCTGATGTGTAATGTGTTGCGAGGTGGCTGTGAGGCGCTGTGTTATGTCCTGCCGTCTGACACACACCTGCACGGTGTAGGGGCTACCCAGAACATTTTATGCCGACCGTTTTAAAAGTATGCTTCTATATTCCTTGACTAAGTACGTTTCTTGACCTAATTATCTAAGTCGGTGCCGAGTACTGTTCGAAAACAAGTGATAAAGTGAGGAGCAGTGATATTCAGTTGGGGTTACAGTGAGAGAAGTGGAAATGAGTTAGCTGAGAAGGGCATTATGGAGTTACGGGAAGTGGAAGACAAATGAGGAAGTTAAAGAGCATTGTGGTACTGATGGGGATGTGTTGGAAAGTGTTAGAAGAAATACCCTGATATGGTTTGTTTATGTGATGAGAATGAAGAATGACAGATTAACTAGGAAACTATATGTGACTGAGGTGAGGAAGGAGAAGGGGGGGGGGTTGGAAAGTTATATGGATGAGGGTAGTGTGAGTTAGAGGAAAGTAACTTGACAGTGAAGGACAGGATGACGGGTGTGATTTGTCGGAAAAAATTTTGTTTTAACACCAAGCTCATACAAAGGGGGAAAAAAAAAACAGTAGACCTACATTATTGCACCTGTTATGCTGAACACATTTTGTCTTATAACATCACACGGAAATTGACAGTTTCCGTGACATTAATTAAGATGGCGTCTCGACAAAGGGTCGGAATGACAGCAAACATTTTAATGGAATTGGGTAAAGATTCAATTAAGCTGCTTTCCGACGGATCTCCTTACAGAAAAAAAGTTGCTTATAGTTTTAGCTGCTATAATTTAGGTCTGTTGCTTTTCCAGGTGTGAGTGTGATTTTTTTTCTTTTTTTTTTAATGCAAAGAAGAAGGAACCATAGCCGGCGAGACTGTTTCCTCCAAGGAAAAAAGAAGACCGAGATGTTTGTGGCCTCAGCCTCCAGAATTAAGGCGTTTGACTGTACAATAGATGAACAAAACATCTAGGGGTATGGTGGTGGAGACGCCAGTTGGTTAAAACTCCTGTAATACACACAAGTTCATATCAAGATGCAGCTGGAATTTTTATATTTTGTAATGCTAACAGGACCATAGTTCATCATCACTTAAATGGTCTGGAATAAATTTGCCCAAGCCATGGGCCCTACACCTCCCAAGACACACTGTGGGACTGGCTGTTACCCTTGACATGCTACATCAAATATCACGCTAGATATGACTATCAAGAAACGCATACCATTATGAAGATAAGCCATGTAGCTTATTTCTACTATACGTGGCAGAAAAAGCAATAATGAAGAGGACACTACAATTAAAAAAAATATATGGATTTCAACTCTTAAAAGTGTGTGTGTGTGTGTGTGTGTGTGTGTGTGTGTGTGTTCGAGCGCAAGGCGTTAGAGGGTGAAAGTACCTGCAAGAAACAAAGGCTGGAAGTTAAAGATGAGTCCCTTCACTCTGAGTACGTCATTTTTACTTTATTCTTGCTGTTAACAGACGCATTATCCAGTCATGGGGGAAACTAGTATTGAGCACGGATTAATGAAGTCTCTATGTAGCCTCTCCGGTAAGAAAAATATGCCATGAGCTGAGTGTGACTGTTTGTTGGTAGTATTAATGAAATGCTTATGACGTATTCTTAGTGCTCGTGGTGTCGCAACAGAGGGGGAGGATAGGAGGAAGGAAGATTATTTTGACGTAGTACGGGTATAGCGGGCTGAGGTACACAAACAAGCTCATGAGAAAGGACTAGGAAAACAGAGTGCAGAATCGTCCCGTCTCTAGTTCTTCCTACAATAAATAAATAAACAAAATGGAAGAAAATAGACAAAATGCATAAAAAATTCAAGGTACAAGAGGAAATTTACCATAAGTTATATCCGTTATTACCTTAACCTGTCCTATCGCTCCGGTACGGCCTGTGGACCCTCCACTGAAACGTCGTCTGTGGCACTTTGGAGCTGCGGTTTGGGAGGCCCTCACGAAAGTACTTCTTTGATTTTCCTTGGAATGATTATTGCTTCCATGGCCGAGAGCCATCTGAGTGTGCCTTGCGCATTACAGGGGTTTTTCTCTCGGGCATGGAAGCATACATTCCTTTCTCATATCCTCTGACTAATGCATGAAAGCCTTGGTTTAATCACGTTTGTTCTAATGCTGTCCGCAACAAGGAGTGGGCCTATAAAAGGTACCAGAGCCAACTTACCCCTGAATCACATCTTTTTTATATTTCTGCCCGGAATCGTGCTAAGTCTGTTCTTCGCTTTGCTAAAAATAATTTCATCCGTGCTAAATGTTCTCAGCTCTCCAACTCGAATTCTTCTCGCTCCTTCTGGCACCTTGCCAAAAACCTATCTAATAACTTTACCTCATCATCCTTCCCTCCTCTTTTCTACTCTGATGGCTCTGTAGCTATTTCTTCTACTGATAAAGCAGATCTCTTTGCTCAGACTTTCTCCTCCAATTCCACCTTAGACGATTCCGGTGCTGTTTCTCCATCACTTCCCCCCTCTGACTTCCTCATGTCTGACATTAAAATTTCTTCAGCTGATGTATTTTCTGCCATCACTGGCCTCAGTACTAACAAGGCATATGGGCCAGATGGAGTCCCTCCTGTTGTCCTCAAAAACCGTGCTTCTGTGCTTACACCCTGCCTAGGTAAACTCTTTCGCCTATGTCTGTCAACTTGTACCTTTCCTTCTTGCTGGAAGTTTGCTCTCATTCAGCCAGTCCCAAAGAAGGGTGACCATTCCCAACCCTCTAACTATCGTCCAATTGCTTTAACATCCTGTGTGTCAAAAGTTTTCGAGTCAATTCTTAACAGAAAAATCTTAAAGCATCTTTCCTGTCACAACCTTCTTTCTGATCGTCAGCATGGGTTCCGTCAGGGACGCTCCACTGGCGATCTTCTCACCTACCTTTCAGACTCCTGGTCATCCTCCTTTCGGGACTTTGGCGAAAGCTTTGCTATTGCACATGACATCTCAAAGGCTTTCGATCGAGTCTGGCATAAA
>JAGKTI010031240.1:0-12188 GCA_018397915.1 Birgus latro
TTTCGTTTATTGTTCTGAAATTCTTTGGGGGGGGGATATTTTTTTCCCTACGTAACACAAGTTCAGCACATGGGTATATTTCGTCCATCTGAATATTCGCGCCGCTTGCATTACCTCTCTTGACTACTAGATTTCTGTGATGAAGATGGTCTGAACATCTTGCTATTCCCCCCCCCCCCCATGACGCTACAGCCATGAACAAAACCTTGCCAGCAATCCTCTGCCACTGGGCACTGCGTCGTCCTGTCTTTCATATTTTTCAGTCCTCCACAAACGACAGAGAGTATCCGTTTCTCTCATTGCGCTGCGTGTTTCGTAATGCAGTCAATTAAAATCTTTCATGCAGCACAGTCCATTGCAACTGCCGGCATAGCAGAGTGGCCGAACTTTTGCTCATGGCTGTAACTGGATTATCTTGCTGAAATTCTTGACATCATGAACATGGTTTGCACACTGCGTAAGATTTACAAACTTCATGAAAACAATGGCTGGTGGTTTGCAGATCACATTAGATTTATAAATTTATTCATGAAAAAAAATAATAACCACTGCATATCAACATCAGTCAGCCAACTACAGACTGGAGGTGAGTACTTAATCAACAGATACCTGTAAACGACCAAAATAAACGAACATGAGCCAAACCACCACCACCACCAGCTCAAACTGACGTCGTGAATGTGGACATTGGATCCCTGCTTTCTGCTCCTCTGGTTTGCTTAATCTCCCCAACCCTTCCCCTACGCTAATTTTTACCTGTGTGGAGTGGACAGGGGCCGTGCGCAGTCATACTACTGTGGAGGAAGAGTGGAGAGGTCACTGGCCCAGCACTCCTGCCACTGCTCACACTGCATGACCCCTCCACCCACATGCAAAGACACGCCCGCCCACACGCGCACGCGCGCGCGCCCCCCCACACACAAAATGAAGTATCAAAGATACATGGAATATACGAAGATTATTTTAAATGTTTCGAAAACAAGGTCATTTTCGAGCTCAACAAAGCCATCCAGAGGTAGCATGAAGAAAAATAAATAAATACACATATTAATAAATAAACAAATACTACACCCATGGCACAGACACGGGTTATTTGTAAATATGCTGAACAAGTCACTGAGGAAGAAATATCATGGAGTCTAGACCAAGGTGACCAGAAAAAGCAAACATACAAACGCAAGATCAAAGTAAAGCAGAAACAAAGGAACAAACAGACCTGGCCAATGCGACAGCAAACACACAATCTCGGAAAGCAAATATGGAAACTATATCTAAGAGGAAGTTGCATGAAGTATCGCAGAGTCTATGTCAATTTGTCTATCAGTTTATCAATCTCTTTATTTATCTATCTGTTTATATCCACAAACACACAGCCGTCTATAATCAAGCACACTGTCACCAACAACTACGTCCAGTACCTCCAAGTAACAAACAGTACCCTCTGTAAACACTAACATCTAAATAACAAAAAGTGGCATCGAAATTAAAACTAGGCCATCTAAAACTAAACCACTTGTCAATGAAGACTAAACAGTGCCATTTAACATAGTGCCGCCCAACAAACACTGTCATCTATAAATACCAACGCCATCCAAAAGAATAACAACAGTGGCATTAGGTAACAAACACTTTCGTCCAGCAACAATCACAGTGACATCTGAGAACAACCACTCAAAAGTCATGACAAATACCCAAAAACATTCAGCAGCCAAAACCGATCCATCATAGAAAAAAAAAATCTTAAAACACCAAGGAACTTAAAAAGCAATAATTAAAAACAAAAAAACCAAAAAAAAAAAAAAAAAAACACCCCAACAGCAAATACTGGAGTTTAAATACACAAGTATTTGAAAACACACAAACAAAAAAACACTCCAACAACACCTACTGGATCCCCCCCACACACACACAGGTCCATCAAACAAACACACCAACAACAGACACCCAGTACGACCAGGCACTTCACACACAAACAACAACAGTTTATGCACCTCGCCATCCCACTGCAGCTATTCATTTTTACTTTTTTCGTTTCCCTCCCCCTCACTAAAGAGAGAATTTCACTGCAAGCGGTTAAAAATGAAAGACTGAATAGCGGACAAATTTTGGGTGGTCACAGTGTAAGATCTGGCCATATTATAGCTGACTGGGTATTTCGTGGCCTCCAGCTTTCCACAGATTCCCCCAGGAAGTGATACCCCAGATGAACCCAAGCTACGGTCGCATTACAGAGTTGAATGAGGTGTAGAGGCAGTGTTTCTGGATAGTATAGTAGGCTTACCAGCCCATCTTCCTTTGCGATTTTTCTTGTATATTTCACCTTAACATCCTCCTTCATATGCCACGATAATATGGACATAGTTTGCATCAATAACTCAGAAGGGGTCACTGAGGTGCACGTGTACAATAAATAGCTCAGGAAGTGGTGATATAAACTATCCAAAGCCAGTTCTCATTCATTCAGAAACATAATTACAACTAATTACGACTCACACCCTTCTTCACCTACCCATACTAACTCAATCTAACTCCATTACCTGCAACTTTACTTCAAATTTGGATTGGACTAAAGTTACACGTTACGGAGAAATGAGCGAAGGAGTATGGGCAGTGAGGGAGGCTTTACGTCGTGGCTGAGTAAAATTTTAATATGGAACAGATTACAGAATATGAACCAGGATCTGCATTTACCATAGTACCCCCTGTTTCCATGGCTTTATACAGCCTGTTGTACTCTAGGGAAGATTTATAAAGCCTGTTGTACTCTAGGGAAGAGCAATTGTACGCCGGTTCACTTTCCAGCTCTATACGGAAATAAAAAATGAGCACTTTAATTGAACTTGTGTATGTGCACATGAATGGAAAGTGTACGGCAGGCATTATTTAGAAATATGCACGATTTTTCCTTTTTGGAACTGCGCACTTAGTCTGGACGCCGAATCTAATACGCGAAATATCTCAAACATTTTGCATCCCACACTGCAGGGGCGGGTTAAAAAGGAAATGGGGTGGGCGACCTGGGTAATGTAATCATCCGAGCTGTTTTATTTGATCGAATTTTTATTGCTCTTCTCTACATCTGCTCGTGTTCACCTCTCTCACTACTCTGGAAATTTGTCGTGCCCGTGTTTCTCGTTTTTACAGGGACAGTGTAGAGTGGTGTTTGATGTCGGCAATGTCGTCAGATAATTCTCTCTCTCTCTCATAATTACTCCCTATCATTCTTTACCCATCTTTCCATCCACCAATTAACTTGCTTGTCTGTATGTCTATCGACTAATCAACATACCTACTACATAATTATCAATCTATATGTCTACTATCTGTATCTATTTATCCATCTACTCGTACCTGTATATCTATCTACCTGTACAGTATCTATCTCCCCGCCTATCTCCCCCAGCACAGATCTGCATTACACAGATCTCTCTACATAATTTGACATCAGTTTTGGAAACAAGTGCAGCATACATTTGTCAGTGTGTTCATTAGCCAGCAAGAGTTAATGAGCATTATTTCGCTTCGCTGCTGTCCCACCAAATTATTTAGCAGTTTAAAAAAGCATAAGCGATAATGATGATAATAATGATGATGATGATGATGATGATGGTAGGGATGAGACTGACGCTGACAACGACGATAGTGACGATGGTATGATAATGAAGATGATGAAGGTGGTGATGATAATGATGATGATGATTTTAATGACGGTGATAATGTGAAGTGATAATGATGCATGACTATGATAATGAGAAATAGTAACGATATCTTTTCACCAACACCATTTCATATACTCCCACGTGACTGAAATGACGTTGTTCTTATTAACTCCCACGTACCTGCCAACATTTGTCCATATTCTTGCAATTTCCTGCTTGACTGTTTCTCGTGCATGGCCACAAAGACTCTCTGGATTGGTCATAACAAGAAATTACCTTCAAATTTTGGTAGTGGTGGAAGTTATATCTGAATTCCGATTTTGTGTTTTTTTATGCAGTCAGTTAATTAAAATTCGAATGCTGACTGGTTTTATTTTCTGCTTTCATCTTCTCATGGATCGTCTCTAGCACTGTGTTCTTGGTAAAGCCAGGCGATTCTATTCAGCTTTCTCACAGAGGATCTGAGTGTTCACGGTTGAATAAACATTCCTTTTTTTTTTTTTTTTTTTTTATACTTAGTTCCATTTTGGATACCTCCTCGAATTACAGTTTTTTTCTTCTCTCGGTAGCTTACTTTTTGTACTTACTCCCTCTCAAATATGGTCTGTGGCAGAAGCTGCTACTTTCTTTCAGCTTTTATTAATTACTCATATTAGGAGAGTGGCTGCAGTTACATACTGCTCTGTTGCTTATACAGTACTTAACTTTTCTCTGCCATGGACGCACCTGGGTATTTTATCGCGGCTGAGTGCAAATCCAGGTTTGGGGAAATTCAAGCAGTCAGATGGTTAAATGAGACAATATTCAACCCTCCCAACCTTCTGATTATAAGGATTTCCGCTATCAAAATCCTTCTACAGTAGCTAAGCAAAATAACGCAGTCCGTCCAAAAGGTGAAAGAGTTAATTGTTCTCAAACTGGATGGTGGTTGCAATTACGTGTTCTTTTTTTCCGCGTTTTCTTCATTTTTAATTGCCCTCAAAACTATAGTTAGTGGCAGTCATCATTTTTTTGTTTTTTTATATTTTTAACAAGTCATATGCCTTTAAACAGTAACAAGGATTCTCTCCCTCCCTCTCTCTCTCTCTCAACTTCCTATCAACAGCTCATGATCTTTAATTCTTTTCCTATATCTATAATTTTCCCCAAAATCTCCCTCTATTGCTCTCTCTCTCAACTTCCTATCAACAGATCATGACCCTTAATTTTTTTCCTATACCTGTTATTCTCCCCCAAATCTCTCTCTCTCTCGTAACGAAACACCTGGCTATTAAATGAATGACTGTGGTGGTCAGGAGTGCATGAAGGCCATTTGCTTCTGCCTTCCGCTTCCATGTATGCTTTCTGCCATGTCGTATTCTCACTACTAGAGAAAAAAATAGAGCAAAATATTATGCGTATCTTTATTTTCACAGCGGTATGTTGGAAATGCGAGTGTAATTTGTGAGCGGAGGCGAGTTCATTCGCTCTCTCATGCTCCCAGGTCTCTCTCTCTCTCTCTCTCTCTCTCTCTCTCTCTCTCTCTCTCTCTCTCTCTCAGCTGAATAAAATTGTATGGTGACAGCCAACATAAAACAGAGATGACACGGCTATGAGAGGATAAATGGAGATTGTATTAACACTTTCAGTAATCCCCCTGCATTAAATCGCCGGATATTAGTTACCACAGAAATCTGTCAGGTTCTGGAGAGTCAGGGGTTAGAATGTCATCTAATATTTTCCTCCATTTCCCTCTATCGGACACCAATTTTGTGTCACGATTTCAGTAAGATTAATGATGGTCATGTATGCGAGCAATAACTTGATCTAATCTCTTTCATATCAACTAATTTAGATCACTACTACAAAAACTGTAAAAAAATGATGATGACGACGACGACGACGAAGACGACGACAACGACGACGACGACGATTATGATGATGACGAAGATGATAATAATAAACTTTTAATAATACAAGGTTTATAGCATACAATATTTTTCTTAGAGGCCATTTCCGACTGGACTTTCTTCCTCCCACTTTCACCTCTTTCTGCCTATCATCCGTTCACTTCTTTTTCCTTCATTCCTGCTTCCCTCTTTAAGTATCTGCGTAAACTTCTCCTAGGGTGATTTGTCACCTCTCGCCCTCTCGTTCTCCCACTTTATATCATTCCTTCCTCAACTTCTTCCTCCCATTCCTCATCTTTCATTCCTCGGAGTTACTATAGCCTGTCCACTTTAACTTGACCTTTAAATGTGTTATGGAAAGGATAAAGCATCAGGAGAAACAGCTTGATATGTTTTGGCTGTATGGAAACAATGCAGAATGAGGGATTGACCAAGACGGCGAATGTAATCGAGATGGAGCGGGATCGAGATGGAGCGGGAGACTGCGAATGTGACAGAGGGGATGGGCTGGAGAGGAATATGGGAGAGGGAGGTGTGAGGTGGAGAGGAGGTAGCCTGATGGAAGACAGTGTGACACGGAGGCGATTCGTCTGTGGCCACCCCTATTGGGATTAATGCTTCTGGTTATAGACAGGCAGACAGAGAGATAAATACAGATAGATAGATAGAAATACAAACAGACAGATAGATTGCAAGACAGACATAAATAAAGACAGACACAGCACAGACGGAGACACACAGAAAGACAAACAGACAGACGGACACAGATAAACAGGCAGAGACTGACTGACAGATATGGATAAGCAGACAGGTAGATACAGGCAGACAGGTAGATAAGGACAGACAGATAAACAGATAGATACAGTAATGTTTTATTCTGTCACTGAGTTACGGGATATAAGTGGTAAAAGGACCAAAATTTCCGTCAAGCTAAGGGGGATGACGACCGTATACCTCCTTCCCTTTGGCTAAGATTATCCCTCGTCTTATTTCCTCCTAAGACAATCCTCTCTCTCTGTTTTCTTCCTCCACCTACTCCACCTTTTCACTCTTTCTTAACTAACATTCAAACATTCACCTCTCTCTCCTCTTTCTTGCCCCCCCCCCCCATCTCTCCTCTATTTAGTCCCCTCCCTTTCTCTCTCTCTCTCTCTAGGTTTCACAGCACACCACCGCACTTGGCTAACAGCATCTGGAGGCCCCTCACACATCAACCTCGTGTACTAATCTGGCTAACAAACACACACATGCCCCTCTAACTTTCTCTCTCTGCCTCTCTTCTCCAGGCTTCTCCACGGTGAAGTTTCTGAGTGTATGAGATGAAAAATGAAAAAAAAAAATGTGTACTGTAACAAGCCCTCAGCCGTTCTTGTAGCATTGTACTTTAGCATAAGAACGCCAACTCCCTTCAGGCCGAGGATGTTTTTATTTCACTAATGCTGTCTCCAAAAGATTTTATTCAGTTCAGGGCAAACTTTCGTACTGGAAGGATTACATTTAGCGTTCATTAATCCCTTCTTGTCAAACTTTCTCGACTAAAGGGATTAGATTCAGCGTTCACTAATCCCTACGGTAACAGAAGGCCCCTACAAAATGCCCATAATCGTCTGGTAGAACATGAGTAAACAAGAAATACACAGCATTGGACTAAGGAAGTTAAATCGTTCTTTTGTGATGCTTTGATGTTCTTTGGTCTCTTCCGATAACATGATTCACTTCTGACGAGGTACCTTTTTGTTTCTGAGTTGTGATATTTTGAGTTCGAGGATCAAATTCCTCAATTTTCTTCAGTATTTAGTCTTCGATCCTCACTCAGACGCACCCATTCGAGTTTCGTTCACCTCGCTGTTCTGATGCAGTACTCAAGCGTCTGGTAATTATGCAAATTTAATCATCAAGTTCCAGCACACACACACACACACACACACAGTCACCAGGTCTGTTTATCTGACCTGGAAACGAATCTGACTCCATCTCTTTCTGGTATTTCCCCGGCCCTCATCAGCCTCCTCTACTCCAGTTACCCTGTTTATCCCTAATCTTTACATATCCGCCTATCCTTCAAGCATCTCTCACTCATCTTTTTTCCGGCTTTCTCTCCGTTTTCATCAGCTGTCTATAGTCCAATGAACGCCTCTTTCCCATTATCTCTATATGACCTGAAAGTACTTCAATGAACGTAGCTGCCTCCTCAGTATCTTTCTTCCTCCCATCCTCCACTGAACGTATCTATCCCTCATCTTTCCTGCCCAGCAATGAAAGTATTTATAATTGTCCCTTTTTTATCCTTTAGTTAACATATGTGCTCGTATCCACCACCTCGTCCTCCTCATCCTCAATAGCCTCCCATCCCTCCCCCCCCTCTCGCTCTCCTTGCTATCCCTCAATGGACGTATCTATCCCTCCCATCTATTTCCGCCCTTCTCTCCGTTCGTCAGCCTCCTCTTCTAATCTACATTCACCCGTCGCCCTACTAATCGACTTCCATTGTCCCCGCTCATCCGTTCCTCTTCAATGCAAATCCCGTCTCCATTCCCCCCAGCCAACTTGAGGTCTGAGCTTGGGACGGCGAGCCCTAAAGTAGCAGAAGGATTATTTTTTGGCGTGCAAGGACAGAAACGCAGGCACACTCGGCATACAGAAAGGGTTATTTCATTTCGACCCCCAAACTCTGTGGGTAGTTACGAATCCCCCTGCCTCTCTCTCTCTCTCTCTCTCTTGTTCTTGCTACGGCCGAACAATTAAGGAAATACTCATACTGAAGGGAATGGAAGCAATCTCCATTAGGCCCTTCTGTGCAATAACTTCTTCCGTGTTTCATTTATGCTCCCCACAACTTATGTCTCATTACATATTTTTACCTACTTATTTATTCTTTATTTATTTATTTTTAGAGTATAGCAAGTACCTAAAAGATACATATTGATAACTTACGCTCATTAAAAACTTAGTATCCAAAATTCACACACACTCTCCCTCACACACACACACACAGGCTCCTATACTCTCTCTCAGTTGAATAAAATCGTCTGCCGTCAGCTGGAAGTGAATACTAGAGAAACTGTGACCGTGAGTGGGTTAATGGTTTCATTATTTGCACGAGAGAGAGAGAGAGAGAGAGAGAGAGAGAGAGTGAGAGAGAGAGAGAGAGAGTGAGAGCGAGAGAGCGAGAGCCACTCCCAGAGCCCTGGTCGACTTTCTTGGCTTAAGTCAAATAAAAGTCGCATGAGAACTCCCCTCAGTGGCAAAGTTAGAGGGTGTCACTCACTTCACCTCCACTCACGTCAACACTTTTTCAAGCCCGGGTCACTGCCGCCTTTAAGATGTCGGTTTAACAAGGAAAGACCGGTTTACGGGTTTATGGAAAGTTTTGGTTTACTGGGATGAAGCTGACGGAAAATAAGGTTAACCAGGATGGGAGTTTTGCGAAAAATTCTGGTTTATAAGATAAGATATGGCCAAAAATTAGGTTTAATTGGATGGCGTTATGGAAAATTATGGTTAATATAGATGTGGTTGCGGAAAGTTTATGTTTATCAGGATTTATGATTTTTTTTTTATTATAACGAAGTTTGGGGAAATTTTAGTTTATAAGGGGAAATTTAGGCTTATCAGAATGAGTTGTTTATTACGATTATTTTCTTTTTAAGACATGGTTTGGAGAAATTTGGGTGTATTAGGATTATTTTTGTTGTAAAACTTTGGATGAGAGTTTGATTTAGTTGAGTGAGTCACAGGAGCCTGTACGAGCCAAACCCTTCAATCCAATGACATATTTTCCACTTTATTCCAGCCGACTCAGACAGAACCTCAAGTAGTGAAGGGGTTAAAGAAAGCTATATATACTTTCCTCAGTTCGAAGTCTCTCTCTCTCTAAAGCTGAATAAAACTGATAGTGGAAGTAAAAATAAATCTACAATATGTCAGAGATTTGAAGGATATTGATCTGGAGGCTGTAAGAAATGAAACAATATCTAGAAGGTGCACTGGATCAGGGATTTACCTACGGGAAAAGCTTTAAACAGGCCAAATGAATGTGGAAAAGTATTTATATCTTTTAATTCTGTATCTATGAGCTGCCAAAATGTTAGGTTTCAATACCTCACATGGAGAAATTATGTGTGAGAATGCTCAACACTTCATTCATGTCACTCAATCCATTACACCAATCACTCTTACCTGTACTAGTCACTCCTACATTGACGGAATAGATATAAAATGAGACAAAGACAGATAAAGGCAGACATACACACAAAAAACAAGCCCATTCAGGCGCGCGCGCGCGCGACTTACAAACGCGCCTGCATGGGCACACACACGGACGCGCCTCACCCACGTACGCGCGCGCGCGCGCGCCACACACACACACACACACACACACACACACACACACACAAACTCTGAAATATAATTCCACACATTTCAATACAATTCCACATTTTCATTTTTTTGTTCTAACTCCTTCCTCGTGCGGAAAAGGTTGAAAGTCTCCATTACACCGTTCCGTGTGACGACGACCCACCATTTCCACAGAAATGGAACCTTAAACAGGGTTAAAATGGCAAGTAAGCTCTATACAGTAGACAGAGAGGAAACATCAAAAAGTCAATTTACTGAAAAATGACCGTGAGTCACTAGCAAAAAATATCGTCAAAAACAAGAAAGTGATTTATAACTAAGAACTTAACGTACAGTCGAAGATATAAAAGCAGGAAACGTTGGACGTAAAATTCAAGTTAAAATCTGCTGCAAAACTGGGGGAAAAGAGAATTATGATAGTCCATGGGTAACACAAACAGCTATATGGTAAAGTATATTACATGCAAATTTGAACTGCAAGCAATCCCTCCCACTCACACCTACCTCATCCTGCATCGCCAATCCCTCCCCCTCCCACTCCCCTCTCCCTCCATCCCCAATCCCTTCTCTTACTATCCACCTCTTCCTGCATTCCTAATCCTTCCCACTCCTAGCCACCTCTCCCTGCATCCCTCATCTCTCCTCCTGTCACCCTCTTCTCCCAGTATCCTCAGTTTCTACTCCTCCTACCCACAACTCCCTGCTTTCCTATTCATCCATACCCCTCTATCCTTAATTTCTCCCCATCCTATCCACCTCCCCCTTTCTCAATCTCTACCCCTACTACCCACCTCTCCCAGCATCCCCAGTCCCTTCCCCTCCCACTCCTCCCAACATCCCCAACCTTTCAACGTGCAGATAAACGAAGGGATGACCGTATGTTTGCACAATCCCCTCGTCAAAAATGTCAGACGTATAGACAGCAGCCAACATGGAACCAAAATACTGAGCTATTCATCACACTGACACACAGAAAGGTAGCACAGTCACACACAATATCTGGGATGAGGGATTTTGTATCTATTTGGACTCTTATCCCTTTGAATATGTGTGTAATAATAATAATAATAATAATAATAATAAACGGTTTATTAATAATGCAGTCCTGGGACTGAAAATTTGTACAGGGGGGTGGATTATATACCTTATTCTAGGAGCTAAAACTACCTAAATCTAAGACTTAACATGTAACTACGGTCTACTGTACATTGTTTATGCCTCGGATGATGGTGGGGATGGCACTTCGTCTGTACCTATCCGTGCGTGGGGCTTTCAAGGGCACGAGTTTGTTCGTGTGCCTCGTTGTTCTAGTGGGGGGCGGCGCGTCAGGTGGGAGGAAGTGCCGGTGTCGCTGACTGACCAGTAAGCCTCCACCGAATATGGTGAGTGCTTGCTGGTATCTCTCGGCCAGCGTGGGCAGGCTCAGGCTAGTTAGGGCAGTGTTGTAGTTGACATATGCAGGGCCAAGGATGACTCTGCATGCCCTTTTCTGGACTCTCTCCAGCTGGTGTAGCTGAGTGGTGTTCAGGGAGGATGACCAAGCTGGAGAGGCGTAGACGAGTTTAGGGAGGATAAAGGAGGTGTACACTCCCCTGAGCTCGCTCGCCGGTGTTCCCAGAGACCTGAGCCTGCGCAGCATGTAGAGGCGGTAAGATGCTGCTTTCACCACACTGGCCACGTGCTGCCCCCAGGATAGATGGTCGTCCAGGACCACGCCAAGCAGCTTGAAGGTGTTGACTACCTGGAGTGGGTGGGGGCCGATGGTGAGCTGGGGTGGTGGTACAGCTGTTTTTGACGTGCAGACGTGCATCACCACGGTCTTGGTGTGGTTAATGGTTATACTGTTGTCCTGTGTCCACGTCTGCAGTCTGTCCAGCGTGCGCTGAAGCGACGTGTAGTCTGGCGCCCTGTTGTTAACGGCGATGCCGACAGTGCAGTCATCCACGTATTTCCAGCGATGTGGGGTGTCAGTGAGGGCGTCATTTATCATCATCAGGAAACACAGTGGCCCCATCTTGGTCCCCTGGGGCACCCCGCAGGTTAGCTGGCGAAGCGAGGAGACATAGCCCTGATAACGGACGGCCTGCTGGCGGTCAGTGAGGAAATCAGCCAGCCACGCTATCAGGTCAGGGTAGAGTCCCAGATTTATGGCCTTGTTAATGACAACAGAGTGATCTACAAGGTCAAATGCCTTTCGGAAATCCACAAAAGCGAGGGCAAGAGAGGTGTCGCGTTTGTCCAGGTGGCTGTGTATGAATTCAAGACAATTGACTAGGTAGTG